>JAJOZX010000467.1:722500-747500 GCA_023014485.1 Bathynomus jamesi | reverse complement strand
AGTGTAATTTTAGTATGGCATTTTGTGCACTATTTCGGGACTATTCGTATTAAAAATCTGAAAATGATTAAACTAAAATTCATAAATCAAAAATTAAATAGTGATAATTTTGACTGAAAATCTTCCTCGTCATCCACTTCATGTCTCCACGAGCCATTTTTAATCTCGGAATTCTTTTTTTTTTTCCATAAATTTTTTTCGGCGTTATATAATATTTCACATATATATAATATATATATATATATATATATATATATATATATATATATATATATATATATATATATATATATATATATATATATATATATATATATATATATGCAAGACTTTAGAGGGAGTTGTAGGGATATTTTGAAGAGTATTGGCATTATGTAAGAAGCGATCTTTTAAACCCTTCCCTGTACATTTCTCTTCAGTCAAAGTCGTAATAACGGACCATAATTGACCTGATTACTATGTCTGTCCCTTCTTAGCCGGACTATGCGCACCTTCCGTCGCGAAACCGTTCGAGGAGTCGCATCGTTCTTAATAAACAACGGAAGCCCCTTAGAACGGGGCCCGAACCAGTTCAATTTAAGGCGTTAGTCGAAAAGAGATCGCGAATGATTTGCTCATTTCCATCGTAAAAAATGGAATTTACGGATTGTGAAAAGAATGTTCGCTCCTCGTTTCAATTTGACATTAAATTATTTTTCACAAATGTTCTCCGTTTGAACAATCGTAAACATTCCCGAACGCGGTAACGATTCAAGAAACGGGTATAAAGTGAATATCAACGAACACATTGATTTCTCCTTTTATTTCAATATTTCTCTTTGGAACTTCGGTTTCAGGTTTTAGTACGTTTACACATTTCCAAATTCAGTTCACAATTATATATATATATATATATAATATATATATATATATATATATATTGTTTTCTACATCTTTGAGAAATTAAGATTTAAAAGGATGACTCAACATTTTTTTTTTTGCATAAATTAAAGTCAAGTTTTTCGAGTGTTCTTCAGAAAAGGTACAACTTCATAACATTATTATTATTATTATTATTATTATTATTATTATTATTACTATTTCCTAATATATATATATATATATATATATATATATATATATATAATATATATATATATATATATATATATATGTGTGTGTGTGTGTGTGCTTTAGTTTATATACAGTATTTGTATTGTGTGAGTAAGGCCCGTAGATGTGGGCATTAGCCTTACGGTCTCCATATTTCTCTTACCATTAGAAAAAAGGTCCCCGTAAAATATACACAACACCCACAATGGGTTTCTCCCGTGGTTGACCTATCTCCGAAAGTCCCCTTCCAGTGGGTGCACAAGTGTTGGTTCAGTCTTCCCGTAGGTGGGAGAATGTGTGCCTTAAAACACCACTGGGTATGTCAGATACCTTCGACGTTCATTTTTGTTAGGCCTTCATTCTCTCTCTCTCTCTCTCTCTCTCTCTCTCTCTCTCTCTCTCTCACACACACACACACACATGGATGTGTGTGGGTATTGCTTTCGCGCGCGTAGTAAATTTATTAATTTTGTATGTAGTATAATAAGAGTGATTGTATGTAAATGAAACTGAGGAACTTCTTCGAGTAAAGGACCTGCCTTGAAATGGAAAAGTTTCCCGCAATGACCATGAAGAGACAATATTTACTTAAAAGCTTTTCATTCTGTGTATTCGACGTGTGTACACGCACGAACCATTTAACTACACAGGTGTTTGTATGCTCATACACACAAGATATACAAACACTATTTAAGTCATACAGTTAATACGGGAAAAGGTTTTTTTTCATAAATGAAAAGCACGTTGCAGAAAAGAGGTTTTGAAAAAATTGTGAAAAGTAAAAGTTGATGAGGTCTTTTGACTCGAGATGTTACTTCGCAACTTCATGAATAATTTCCATTAGAGAAAGAGAGAGAGAGAGAGAGAGAGAGAGAGAGAGAAAGAGTGCGTCTGTGTGCAAAATCCCGGAGGATGTGCATGGACTCGTACAGGAACTCCAGAACAGTTCCTTTGTATGGGCTTAAAACGTTATTTGAGCAAAACAGGAGATTGCACTGAAATCATGCGTGGGTTACGTTTCTTGGAGTCGAATGAGTTAATGATTTCATGCCCACGTTTGGGTTTGGGTATTACTGTGCCTGAGGTTAATTGTACACAAACGTTTCAAATTTTGATGTGTCTGTTTATTGAATCGTTTTTTCGTTGGTGTTCGTGTGTGTGCCAGTTGGATGTGTATATATATTTTTATGCGTATGTATTCCAGGTATGCGAGTCCGTGCGCACGAATAAACAAACCTTATGATGACACTGCCATCCATAACATCCTCACCATTCTCCCCTCTCTTCTTTTCAGTGATTAGCCACGCCCTTTTTATTAGACCACGCCCCCTTTTTCCCCTCTGTTTCTGTTCCCTATCAACAGGAGAAATATTCTCGTCCTCGGATAAATATTCAAAGCTGTTATACGCAGTTTTTCAACGAATTTGTTATTTCTTTTCGATCACCTTCTATGATATTTTCGTTGATGGGTTTGGTCTTGATTAAAAAAGTTGCCACTTCAAAACTAAGTTTATTTCGTGAAACTGAGTCTACGAACGGTCGTTACTTTCAGTCGTGGAACGAATATCCCTCGCGAATAATGTACACACACACACACACACACACACACTAAATAAGTTAAGCAAAGACCGAACGAGGGGCAAATGAGACACTCTGATTAAAACAATTTAACTCCTATTCCGTTCACGTTCATGAATAAGACTTAAACTGTATTTATTTATTTATTTACATATATATATATATATAGAGAGAGAGAGAGAGAGAGAGAGATAACAAACGCGATCACCAGATCTTGTTATGTAATTCTGAAGTTTACAAATTAATAAGTAACAACACCTTTCCAAATGATTCTTTCGAGCTCAAAATAAACCTGAGAAGAGAACTGGGAAATTTCCTGCGAATTCACTTCTAGCCTAATTCGGTAAACAACACCCCTTCGGTGGGGTTTGCTTTCTACAGAAATAATTGAACCCCAAGGGGTGCACGCCCGGGAAAACGTTGTAAATAATGTCAAATGTTCGAAGGTTTTAAATGGCCAATTAGTTTCAGGTCTAAACGTGGATAACAAATGTGACTGTTCCGCTTTGGGAATTAGTGAACAGTAACAAAATGCAGTGACGGTAATGACATTTAAGGGAACAAAGCGATAAACACTATCACTTCGGTATTTCTCGAAGAAACCCAGAAAGAAGAATTTTAATCATATTCATTCGAACATTATTATATGACACTCAAGGTAAATGACAAAACATTTCAAAGTAACTGACTGTCAAATGAAGAATTCCTACGCTTTTTGTTACGCAACTTGTCCCGAAGCGAGCTATTTATCAAACATGAAACGTTTCAATACGTACAGTCTTCTCGCCTCGACGGCGGAAGACACCGAATCTGATTCATACGTTCGTGAGATTTTATCTATTTTCAAAGAATGTCATAAGTTTAGTTTTAAATATTCATTATCGCCTTAACATATTTTTATTTAATGGCATATTGCGGTGGTTCGTACCCTAAGTCACGCAGTGCCATCCACTACGTCACATTAAGTCTTAACCTCCACATTTCCAAAGAGTGAAACGAGTATTATTATAATTTCACATACTGACACGATAAATTCACCTAAATTCATCAGAGCCACGATACGTTTTGACCACTTTCATACAATGTAACACAATAAAGTTTATTTTTACATACAACGATGCACTATATTTATATACTTTCCCGTAGAGCAACAGCAGCTTTTAAGTGTGTTCAGAGTGCCATTGCAGTTATTTACTTAATATCAAGGAAACGTCCATAATAAGCCGTATTACGCTAGAGAAACATTATTTCCACGTAAACAAAGTGCCACAAAGGATAATACCAAATGTAGTTATAGCACAAAAACTTTTTTCTTATATTCATAAATGCCACACCATGCAGGCAACAGTGCCACAAAAAACTGCGCCTACTCTTACATAACAGTATGCAATAATAATAATGAGTGATAATGTTGATCTTCATTGGCAGAATGACGCATTCCATTATTCATTATATACTAACAATATTCAGTTATATGAACGGTAAATTGAAATATAAAATGACACGAAAAACAGTAACATTTAAAACATAGAAAATACAGTAAAGAATTCAGTTATTCATAAACGAAAATAGGATAAACTACAAAATAATAATCTCGCTTTGACGTCTTAAAAATCAGTTGTCACGAATATGACCTCGCGCCACTTAGTACACATCCTTTGGAGAGTATATGACAACACTGAAGCTTCAACTCTTTGCGTGAAGTTGTACTCGGCTCGCCTTTTACTTTCAATAAAACTAGACGCATTACGAGTGGTAAACATATGGGAAACCAAACATCTAGTGGCAGTCTATCTAGGTCGATCCGTGAATGCTTTATTCCACATCACATTTTTTTATCATTTTTGTATAGCATACCTACATTTGTTCGTTGACGATGTCCGAAAAGTCGCTACCCAAACGGAATTACATTCATTCATTAAATTAATTATTTACATTACATTACATTAACGTGCTTTGAACTGAATGGGGATCATCGTGAACATTTATGATATGGTTCCAGAAACAAATTTATTCCTCATTGGGTAGTCGGTACCGACTTTTCGGACACGTGCAGAATAAAACGTTCGGAATAACTTTTAATTTTACGTTAACTTATAGGATTTAGCGTATAAATTACGGCAACACAACAACCCCATCTAGTTTAAATACATACGTACTTTTTAAAGGGATAAAAATACTTAAGTTTTGTTTTATCCAAACTTCAATATAATTTTCGCAGCATTCGAACCCTTTAATTAAGGGACTGATTTCTCCTGAAAAAGAGCCAGCTTTGAAATTACTTAGTAAATTAGAAAAAACATCATTATACATCTCAAAGAATATGTACGAGTGATAGCAAATAACTATGACGTATTCGACACGAAGGTTGCGTTTCTTCACTGAATATATTTAAAGCCGAACTGGTCAGGTATTGGCCACAAAATTGTTTAGCCTTGAGAGTAAAAGTTTGTCAGACAGTTTTGGAGAAAGAGAAAACAACTGCGATTGCTCTCTTCTCATTACGGGACAATATATTTTCAGCAATGAATACCCAAGGACTACTAGACGTATTAAAAATGCCTAAATTTACCCTAGTTTTAAGACTAAGAGTGCCACAGCATCAGCAATAAAGAATTCAACTACAATTTGTCAAGGATCTCCCAAAGTGGCATTGCGGACGAGTGCGGCTCTCCGGCTGGTAGAGAGGAAGAAGGCTAGTGCCCAATCGTCAAAGAGAAGAATCAACAAGGAGTCAATTTTGCCTCCATTATTATTCCGACACTGGAGTGCAAATCTGATTCTCACTATGCCGTTAATCAAAGAACTGTGCTTAGGCCGTGTCCACGCTTTTTCACACCTTTGGATTAAGTCTCGCAGGTAAATTCTCTCACCTGCTCAAAGGTAAAATCTATTATTTTAAGGAATAAATAGACCGCTCATTTATGCTCCCCATTAGGTAATTCCAATTCCTACAACAACATACACCGCTTCTACCTGCTTTATTATGGTACACGCGCACGTGCACACACACACACACATATATGTGTATGTATGTATATATATGTGTGTGTGTGTGTGTGTGAAGATAAAACAGTTCAAATTTTATGTCCAATCGCACCCCATTCAGGGCCTATTAAACGCACCTATTAGAAGTCCCTATTGACTTCTTCTTCTGTAAGCTAACAAATAGGGACAAATAGGCTGTTAGCACAATAGGGAGTGAAGAGAAAAGGTGGAACTATACTGCAGGACCTATGAATAGACGAGTCTACCCTTTTGATAGGTAGGGCGGAGGGGCATAGAAAACGGGATGTCATTTGGGCAGCACCCATTAATTTATTACATGCTACATCTCTCCTTCAGCATATATATATATATATATATTCAACGGTACACCTCGTCGGGAAATGACGAGGTTTACAGTTGAATACATGAAAGGTCTTGGAATCGTTTTTCACTTTTCCTTGTGGGTGTGTATCATTTATTTATTTTACATGTTTAATTGTGAACTTTATTATTCATATATATATATATATATATATATATATATATATATAACCGCGAATAATGTAGCTGCTGCACATACTCCCCACCCCCTTTATTTAAAGAAAAAACTGAAACGCCACCTGGTGAGAAGACAACAGCCCCTGCTACGAAAGACCCACACAATGGAGTGATACTGTGGGCAATTGTGGGCATGGAATTTGTATCCACAATGAAAAGCCCAAAGGCATCAATGAACATTTGACAAATTGTATCGGTGGATTCACTTTATGAAATAAATATTTATTTTTGTACATTTTCAACTATTTTAAGGAAAATTTTCCTTCATACCTAAATCATATATATACACACACCCGTGTGTGTGTGTGTGTGTGTGTGTATTTGAGGCGGAAGTGGCGTGAGTAAGTAAGTTAAAATATCTCTTCATAATAAGTTGACCATGAACTTTTAGAAACTTGTATTTATGCTGAATGAAATATTTCTCGATGAGTTTCTACAAAATTCAATTCAGAATTTTTTTACGGTCTGAATTCTGAATTTATTTGTTGATGGCTTTTTCAGCAATAATAATAATAATAATAATAATAATAATAATAATAATAATAATCCGTAGGAGGGTGCTAAGTGGTGAGGAGTTGGTAAGTGTTCACTTGTATTTGACAGAGTGTGATAAAAGCGGGCTGTAAGTGGCCATATTGGATCGTGACGTCATTGGCGAATGACGTAATTAAATGATTTTTTTTTTCCCTATAATTTCAAGATTTTTATTGAAAGGTTTTTGAACAAGTGTTTGAGTCACAAGGGTCTTTCATTCGATTGGTTTGCGCTTTATTTGGATTTCAGACTGCGTTTATTGACGCTTTTTTTTATTTTATTTTACAAATGATTGATGGGAATAAAACTATCGTAGAAAATTTACATTGTTATCGCAGTGAGCAGAAATATATTTTCTTTCTGAATTATGATTCGTAGCAACACGAGGTTAGTAGTAGAAATGTACAAATAGTGTATTAATGGTCATATAAGGCGACAATATCGTACTATTGCATCGAGTTGTATCATATTTTCGCGACAATTTTAGATGTTCTGAGATTTGTGTCCGGGATTTAATGGTAGGATTTACTGAAGGATTTTTATTGTGGGATTTCTATTGAACGGGATTTGCGATCTGTGACAGTTGGATTTAATCTCTTTAGGAATAATCCACTCTGATACTCAGAGGATGGATTTTGTTGAGGATTTTGTTCAATTGTCCTCAGTGGGATTACGAGGAACAATCCCCGGACGCTTTTCTCCTTGCTTTATACTATATTCGTTCTCTCTCTCTCTCTCTCTCTCTCCATATATATATATATATATATATATATATATATATATATATATATATATATATATATTCAAAGAGAGGGAGGGAGGGAGGGATGCATGGTGTCAGTACTGACAAGACAAAAGACAACGCGAAACGAGAAAACAAGTGAGAATCGGAAAGCGCAATTCATTAATGGCGCATCTGAAAACATGACGAATGACTTCGATATTAAATGCAATAAAAGGTCGGTTCTGTCACCTGTTCCTTTTTTTAATAGTTTTTGGTGGATGTTGTTGTTGTTGTTGCTGTTTCCTATTAAGTGGTTAGACCAAAAGCTTTTAACGTTCCGGCCCCGTCCGACGCTTTGCTCTTCTTCGAGTGTTTACCATTTCCGTCCTTGGCACCCCTCCGCCATTCGCTTCCATTCGTATTCCACGGGGCGAGAAAAATGGATTATAACATTTATACAGTACGTACAGGAATAGAAATACCGCCCAGGATAAATATATTATAAAGAATATAAAACATCGTAAACGATAGTGGAATACAAAAAAAAAAGAGAAAAAGATGTATAGATACTGAACGGGCCCGTACCAAGTTTTAGATTATTGAACAATAATTCAGTTCGGAAAAAGGAAGTTGAACCGTAACAGCCAATCACGCAGACAATGAAGGATGATCCAACCAAAATGATACAAATGGAAAAAAAAAATAAAGATTTTCAAGTTCTTCAAAGGCTTTATCACGCATCTGAGACGTCAATAGAGACACACACACAACTTCTCTTATCATTTTAAACTGGTACACGAAACTGTTACAATCATGATACAGTAAAAGAGAGTTGACATATCTTATATAATGATGGTTCTATGGTAAATTATTTACATTGTCTCTATATAAGAATGGCATAAAATTATTATAAGTCCTTACCTTACAATAATAAAAAATCGGATCACCCGAAGATCAGAGCCCCAGCCTTCTTTAGTTAGCTTTATAAGGCTAACTAACGAAAATATCACGACCTAACCTAACCACTCGTCAAGGGAGTACAGTTGACCTAACGATTGGTTAGGTTAGGTCGTGATATTTTCGTTAGTTATCCTTATAAGGCTAACTAGAGAAGGCCCTGATCTTCAGGTGATCCAAAAAATCTCGCATTTAAGTTGCGCATCTCAGTTACACATTTAAGGGTGTAACGTAATACTCAAATAAATGTGTAACGAGCTTAACTTTTTCACTTTTAATAAAAGTAAAACTCTTATCCGCTTTTGTTTCGTAACAATTCCATATTTTTTTTGTTTTTTATTCATCTTAGTTTGCGTAACTTAGTCGTAATGTTTTAAACACCATGGACGCTATGTATTCTTTCATATGAATATAATCTATAAAGTTTCATAATTTAAATATACAGGGTGTCCCGTAAGTCTGGACCCATAGGGAAAAATAATAAAATTACAAAATAGTCCAAAAATTTATTTATAATATATTTTTTTATTATTTTTATTATTATTTTTATTATTTTTTTATTATGATCTTACTCCGCTGGAGTTTTATTTGTGGGGCCACTTGAAAGCCAAAGTGTACGAGGTCAAACTTCAGAACATTTTCCACCTTAAAGCACGCATTGTGGAGGCGTGTCAAGAAATTTCTGCGACTGTGATTCAGAAAGTGCTGTCGCAGTGGAGATTGCGTCTTCAACTATGTGTGCGACACAACGGCGGACACTTTGAACAGATTATGTAATACATTTTTGGACTATTTTGTAATTTTATTATTTTTCCCTATGGGTCCAGACTTACGGGACACCCTGTAGTAAAAAAAAAATATATATATATATATATATATATATATATATATATACTCGTAGTATATAATTTATAAACTGATATTCTAGTTAAAATAAAGGGATCACCCAAAGATCAGTGCCCCCAGCCCTTTTTAGTTAGCTTATAAGGTTAACTAACGAAAATATCATGACCTAACTTAACCAATCGTCAAGGACGTACAGTTAACATAGTTAACATAACGATTGGTTAGGTTAGGTCGTGATATTTTCGTTAGTTAGCCTTATCTAGAGAAGGCTTGGGACCCTGATCTTCAGGTGATCCAAATAAAGTAACTCTATAGATATTTTAATGTTTATGTTTTGCGAATAAGTGTAGTTATAAACACGTGTTACTTTTGTGATATCTCAGATTTGTAACGAGAAAAGTTTGAAGTGTCAAGCGTAAATGAGTAATGAAGGCGCTAAAAGAATGTATCAAGAGTATTTCCGAGTTTTCATTACACGGTATTTTTATTCTTATTTTTTTTTTGTAAACAAAGACTCTGTATTACATTTTTCTATGAATGAAAATATCTTAGAGTTTATGAGATCTGATTTGGCCGTGTATATACCCGCCGGTCTTCCGTATTTATGTCAGTTCAAATTCTTTCGCTACAAAGAGAGATGCGTAGATAATTGATTATTAGTTATTTAGTAATGCAAAGTGTTATTGGTTTTATATGCAAAACAGGGAGCTATTGAAGAATAGGGACCCCAGCCTTCTTTAGTTAGGCTTATAAGGCTAACTAACGAAAATATCACGACCTAACCTAACCAATCGTTAGGTTAACTGTACGCCCTTGACGATTGGTTAGGTTAGGTTATGATATTTTCGTTAGTTAGCCTTATAAAGCTAACTAAAGAAGGCTGGGGTCCCTATTCTTCAATAGCTCCCAAAACAGTATATACACTGCAACAGATTGTTTATATTGATAAATACATACTAAAGTTCGATTACTTCCAAATTTCAATTGAATTAATATATCATCTGGAACCATATTCGGAGTTCCATTAACATAAGTTCGGAAATGTTTGATAGGTTAGTGTAAAATTTCGTAATATAAGACTTTTCTCGATAACTATTAAGGCCTTTTCGTAAGAAATATTGGATCACCTGAAGATCAGGGCCCCCAGCCTTCTTTAGTTAGCCTTATAAGGCTAACTAACGAAAATATCACGACTTAACCTAACCAATCGTCAAGGGCGTACAGTTGACCTAACGATTGGTTAGGTGAAGTCGTGATATTTTCGTTAGTTAGCCTTATAAGGCTAACTAACGAAGGCTGGGGGCCCTGATCTTCAGGTGATCCGAAATATTTCCCGTTTCATAAATAAAGTTCTAAGTTGTAATTTTTTTCATTTTCATTAAATGATACGAAAGTCGAAGGACAACATTAGATTTAACTCGTTAAATCTCTAAAATCGTTCAGAAGTAAATCACAAGAGAAACATAAGTAGCCTTCAACGCGTTAATAATACTATTACTACTACTACTACTACTACTACTACTAATAATAATAATAATAAAGTTTTGGATTGGTTAACATCGCTCGTAACAGCGAAGGTCATGTGACAGAAAGGACCTATAGTTTCACGCGGGACCCGAACCTCATGGGTAATGCGAGAGACGACGGTAACCCACACAGCTAGTGAACGCACTCATCGTCCCTTAACCTCTCTTGTTTAACAGGAACCATTGGTGCCCTAGTTTTACTATATACCTCGTTAACCTCGTTTAGGTTCCGTGTTCACACGAAGGTCAAGCTGGTGGCCCCGCCTCAGGCCTGGCTTGGTGGAGGAGCGAATTGCTTTCTTGCGCTCTCCACCGCACATGCCAGGTACAGCCGGCTCATCTGGTACCGTCTTGAGCCAGGCATCTAATCTTTTCTTGAAGACTTCAACTTTGACCCCTGTAACGTTTCTCAGATCCTTTGGAAGCTGGTTAAAAAGTCTTGGCCTCCTGACAACCAAGCTATTTCCCTTCAATGTTGAGGAGGTCCCTTGCTGGGCCTTTAATTTGGGAACACTACACATTCTGCCTTTCCTATTTTCCAGCGTTGTTTGGATGGTAATTGGGTTTAGTTTGAGGTTTGGTACCAGTTTTTCGATCATTTTTCATATGTAAATTATGGAGTACAGATTTAGTTTACGTAGTCTTTCCCAGTAGTTGAGTTCTTTGCAGCCATCAATCTTGGCCGTGAAATGTCTCTGCATTTCTTCTGGTTTATTAATTTCTCCCTTTTTATATGGGGACGTCAAAACTGAGCAGTATTCAAGTTTTGGTATGATCAGTGTTCTCAGCAGGGAAATCATTACTGTCCTGTCCTCCTTTTGAACGTTCTTAGTATCTGTCCCGCGACTCTTTTCGCTTTGTTTATTGCTATCTGATTTTGTGTCTCGAATTTGGCATCATCGGTCATTATTACCCCCAAGTCGAGCGCTTTCGTGCTTCTCTGAATTTCTTGTCTATCTGGAACATAATATGCAGTCTCTTTAAGTTCCTCATTTCTACCATATCCCAAGAGCTGAAATTTCTCGGTGTTAAATGTCATATTGTTGTCTTCTGACCATTTGTACATTTTGTTCGTGTCCCTCTGCAAGGCCTCCACCTCATTTGCATCGCTGATTTTTCTGCTGATTTTTGCATCGTCCGCAAATGATGTTACTATATATACTGTTGCTGTTTACTCCACTGTCTATGTCTGTTAGCATGATAATGAACAGGAGTGGGGCCAGTACTGTACCTTGTGGTACTGAGCTGCGTACTTCTGATTCTGATGATGTTATACCTTGAATTTTGACGACCTGTAGATGTCCTCTGAGGAACTTGTAGATCCATTTTCCCACTTTGCCTGTTATTCCCATATGTTTCATTTTATGTGCTATTATACCATGATCGTATTTGTCGAAAGCTTAGCAAAATTCGTGTATATGACATTGTAGTTTTCATTGACTTCAAGTGCACCTAGGATGTTGTTATAATGCTCTATAAGTTGTGATAGGCATGATCTTCCTGATTGGAATCCGTGCTGATTTTCGTTGAATCTTTCCAGTGTCTCCAAGAAGTCATAGATTTTCTCTCTAATTTTCAAATATTTTGGTGAGGTGGGACGTCAATGACACTGGGCTATAGTTCTTTGCTTGAGATCTATCCCCTCCTTTATATATAGGGACAATGTTCGCTCTTTTCAAGATGCTCGGTGTGTGTATATATATATATTATATATATATATATATATATATATATATATATATATATATATATATATATATATATATCTGAAATATGTATCTGAAATATTAAGAGCTCAGTACGAATCATCTTTCAGTATCCCAAAAACTGACAAATTGATATGCGATAGAAACGCGTTCTTTGAAGAAGAACCACAAGGGGAAAGTATAACGGATTTCGACTTTACGACGGATGATATTACACAAGCCATAGGGAAACTAAAAACACACTCAGCGGCAGGACCGGATAAATGGAATACCACACTGATCAAAAACTGCAAGAATGCAATCGCTGAGCCCCTATACTGGATATGGAGACGATCACTAGACACGAGAGAAATACCGGGCATCTTGAAGAGCGCGAACATAGTCCCAATTATATAAAGGAGGAGATCGATCCGAGGCTAAAAACTATAGGCCAGTATCGCTTACATCCCATCTCACTAAAATATTTGAAAGAATAGTTAGACAGAAAATCTACGACTTTTTAGAAACTCGGAAAAAATTCAATGATAACCAACACGGGTTTCGGTCAGGCAGATCATGCCTATCACAACTAATGGAACACTGCGACAACATTATTGATTCACTTGAAAGTAATGAAAACTATGATGTACTATATACAGACTTTGCTAAAGCGTTCGACAAGTGTGACCACGGAATCATAATACAGGGTGTACATAAAGTCAGGATCTATTTTTGTGAAGCACTTGGAAATTATATGGAATTCAATCATAAAATGATAAAGTGGTAACATTTATTAAATAATTAAGAGTAGGATTCGACGTGACGCCCATCAGTATCCCTGCACAGCTCAAATCGTTCCGCAGCATTTCTAAACACATTCTGGAGCATTTGCGGGGTTATGTTATCTGCAGCAGTTCGTATACGTGTACGTAAGTTTTCAAGACTCGTAATCTTCGTCTGATAGACGTGCGATTTGATAAAGCCCCATGCAAAGAAATCTAAAGGGGTTAAATCTGGTGATCTCGCTGGCCAAGGTCTTTGGTTGCTTCCGCGTCCGATCCAGCGATTTGGAAAACGTCCATTTAGATAATCCTGAACAATTTTGGCATAGTGACAAGGAGCACCATCATGTTGATAGACGACGGTACTAACAATCCTATCCCCGTCGTCTATCAACATGATAGTGCTCCTTGTCACTATGCCAAAATTGTTCAGGATTATCTAAATGGACGTTTTCCAAATCGCTGGATCGGACGCGGGAGCAACAGACCTTGGCCAGCGAGATCACCAGATTTAACCCCTTTAGATTTCTTTGCATGGGGCTTTATCAAATCGCACGTCTATCAGACGAAGATTACGAGTCTTGAAAACTTACGTACACGTATACGAACTGCTGCAGATAACATAACCCCGCAAATGCTCCAGAATGTGTTTAGAAATGCTGCGGAACGATTTGAGCTGTGCAGGGATACTGATGAGCGTCACGTCGAATCCTACTCTTAATTATTTAATAAATGTTACCACTTTATCATTTTATGATTGAATTCCATATAATTTCCAAGTGCTTCACAAAAATAGATCCTGACTTTATGTACACCCTGTACATAAACTGAAATATATGGGAATAAGAGGAAAAGTAGGGAAATGGATATATAATTTCCTTAGTGAGCGGCGGCAAGTCGTTACAGTACAAGGAGTATCTTCATCAGAATCAGAGGTCCTCAGCTCAGTACCACAAGGAACAGTATTAGCTCTACTACTCTTCATAATCATGCTAACGGACATAGATGAGGACGTTACCAGAGACAGCACAGTAACATCCTTTGCCGATGAAACAAAGATCAGTAGAAAAATAAGAAACCCAGAAGACATAGGATCTCTACAAACCGACATAAACAGAATCTACAAGTGGACGGAAGACAACAATATGAAGTTTAACACTGAGAAATTTCAGCTATTACGGTACGGAAAAAGAGAAGACCTAAAATCCATGGAATATTATACCCCAAATGGACAGGAAATTCAGAGAAATTCCAGAGCAAAAGATTTAGGGGTTGTAATGACAGATGATGCGAAATTTGAAACACAAAATAAGATAGCAGTAAACAGAGCAAAGAGAATAAAGGGACAGATATTGAGAACCTTTAAACGAAGGGATAGGAATGTAATGATTCCTCTACTGAAAACCTTGATCATACCCAAATTGGAATACTGCTTGGTCCTAACATTCCCATATAAAAAAGAAGACATTAGACAGCTGGAAGGGATCCAGAGAAGCTTCACAGCCAAGATCAATGGGTGCAAAGAACTAAATTACTGGGAAAAGTTACGCGAACTAGACTTATATTCACTGGAAAGAAGAAGAGAGATACACACCATTATTTACACTTGGAAAATAATGGAGAAACTAGTCCCTAATCTTACTCTGAACCCTATAACTCCCCAAACAACGGTGGAAAGTAGAAACGGTAGACTGTGTCGTATTCCCAAATTGAAGGCGAGACAGGGAACATCCTTAACCCTGAAAGAAAATAGTTTTGTAGTGAGAGGACCAAAACTGTCTAATCAGTTGCCCAAAGACCTAAGAAACACGAAGGGAGTTGCAGTGGACATCTTCAAAAGAAGACTAGACGCCTGGCTCAGAACAATCCCCGATGAGCCGGGCGTACCTGGCTATGTGAGGTGGAGAACACAAGAATCCAACTCACAACTTCACCAGGCCAACTCGAGACGAGAGGTGACAAGCTTGACCTTCGCGAAATGAGAAATCATCGCACGAAACCTTTGTAAGGTTGTAAGGTTGTGTGTGTGTGTGTGTATATATATATATATATATAAAACCTTGTTAACCTTGTTTGGGTTCCGTGCGTCGGTGTTTCTTCACACGAAGGTCAAGATGGTGGCCCCGCCTCTAGTCCTGGCTTGGTGGAGGAGCGAGTTGCTCTCTTGCGCTCTCCATTGTACATAGCCAGGTACACCCGGCTCATCTGGTACTGTCCTGAGCCAGGCATCTAGTCTTCTCTTGAAGACTTCAACTTTGACCCCTGTAATGTTTCTGAGGTCCTTTGAGAGCTGGTTGAAAATTCTTGGCCCCCCTGACAACCAAGCTATTTTCCTTTAGAGTTGAGGAGGTCCCATGTCGGGCCTTTAATTTGGGAACACTACACATTCTGCCTTTCCTATTTCCCAGCGTTGTCTGGATGGTAATTGGGTTTAGTTTGAGGTTTGGTACCAGTTTTTCGATCATTTTCCATATGTAGATTATGGTATATCTCTCTCTTCTTCTTTCCAGGGAGTACAGATTTAGTTTCCTTAGTCTTTCCCAGTAGTTGAGTTCTTTGCAGCCATCAATCTTGGCTGTGAAATGTCTCTGCGTTTCTTCTAGTTTATTAATTTCTCCTTTTTTATATGGGGACGTCAAAACTGAGCAGTATTCAAGTTTTGGTATGGTCAGTGTTCTCAGCAGGGGAATCATTACTGTCTTGTCCCTCCTTTTGAACGTTCTTAGTATCTGTCCCGCGACTCTTTTCGCTTTGTTTATTGCTATCTGATTTTGTGTCTCGAATTTGGCATCATCGGTCATTATTACCCCCAAGTCGAGCGCTTTCGTGCTTCTCTGAATTTCTTGTCTATCTGTAGCATAATATGCAGTTTCTTTAAGTTCCTCATTTCTACCATATCTCAAGAGCTGAAATTTCTCGGTGTTAAATGTCATATTGTTGTCTTCTGACCATTTGTATATTTTGTTTGTGTCTCTCTGCAAGGCCTCTACTTCGTTTGCATCGCTGATTTTTCTGCTGATCTTCGTATCGTCCGCAAATGATGTTACTATACTGTTGCTGTTAACTCCACTGTCTATGTCTGTTAGCATGATAATGAACAGGAGTGGGGCCAGCACTGTACCTTGTGGTACTAAGCTGCGTACTTCTGATTCTGATAATGATACACCTTAAATTTTGACCACCTGTAGTCGATTTCTGAGGAAGTTGTAGATTCATTTTTTCACTTTGCCTGTTATTCCCATCTGTTTCATTTTATGTGCTATTATACCATGATCGTATTTGTTGAAAGCTTTGGCAAAATCCGTGTATATGATATCATAGTTTTCATTGCCTTCAAGCACAGCGAGGACATTGTTATGATGTTCTATAAGTTGTGATAGGCAGGGCCGGATTAACCATTAAGCAAAATAAGCCCGTGCTTAGGGCATCAAGGGAAGGGGGGCACCACAGAAATTTTCCATTGTCGGATTT
This sequence comes from Bathynomus jamesi, assembly GCA_023014485.1. Taxonomy (NCBI): domain Eukaryota; kingdom Metazoa; phylum Arthropoda; class Malacostraca; order Isopoda; family Cirolanidae; genus Bathynomus; species Bathynomus jamesi. Next base: position 730,759 of record JAJOZX010000467.1, on the reverse strand, counting down.
ACCATGGATTTATTATACTATTATAATCGCGGCTTATAGCCTATAAGCTGTTGAAAACTGAATTATATATATTCATATATAGTATTTTTTTTTTTCATTGTTTGAATTTGTAGTGAACAACAACCCTTCTGAGAGAATAAATATATTTCGTTGTAATCACACACTTTACGCTTTGCGTTATTATTTTGTTTATATCAAATCTTTGAGCGCCATATTAAAAATACATATAGATTAAATATTTTCGTGTGCTATAGGAAGTTATTCTGAACGTGTGATTTGTGCATATAATATTAAATATATATTTTACATAATCATTTGGTATTGTTTTACAGAAAGATTTAGGTTTATAGAATTGTAATATAAATTAATATTAAAATAAGGGAAACTATAAACTCTCTATATTGCTGTTGTATCAAGTGATGTTTATCACGGCCATTATAATAATAAGATATACTGACCTAAGTTAATTAGCGTTGAAGAAGTTTATCTGTTGCTCTCTCTTCTTCTCTAGGGTAAGTCTATGAAATGTACTTTATTTGTATATATAACAATATTTTATCATACACGTATCTTTATTTTATAATTTATTTATCTATTGTCATAACAGTATAAAAGAATTTAGATTGTAATAACCAGAGTGAATAATTTGTAATGTATATATAACATCAAACGTAGTTAGGACAATTTAGGCCCTAAGCAAATGTTCATATTTCCTATAATTAAATATTGTGTTTTAAATAAATAAATAAATGTAAATATAAAATGTGGCTCGTTAATAGTGAAATGTTAATATTGATATTTTTATAGATTGCGTATTATTAATTCTAATGTTAAGTATTTTTATTTTATAGGTTTCGGTTCCTTCTTTCGGTTCCTTCTTTTGGTTCCTTCTTTCGATTTGATTTGTATTCAACATTTCGAGTTGATATTTCGGTTGAGTTATATTTAATTGCCACTTATATTTAAATTGCCACTTTGGTTGTGTACGGTTCCCATTTTGTCTTTCTGAGAATAAAAGAACAAAGCCAAGATTGTGATATGTGTAACTGTGTTGATTGCCACATAATATACAAATAAAATATTCTTTTTATTTCTGTATTTTACAGACCCCAAGAACCAAGATGAAACGTGTTCAGTTAAGTGGTGCACAAAAGCGAAAACTATCAAAAGAGAAACAAGAGAAGACTTTGGATTTAGAGTCCAAGACTGCAAAGCTGACTGATTTCTTCACACAAGTTCCACGACCACAACGTCAACATGATATACCGATTCTGAATCAAAACCAATCTCCGTCATCAGAAGTGGACACAAATACCACTTTGATCACTTCAAAATCAAAATATGATGACGTTGGAATCACCGAGGTGTCACAAGCAGGTTCATCTACCACATGTCTCACTACTGATCTCACTTTGCCTGTAAATTCTCTTGATACCTCTACTGCAAATGTTGATTCAAGTTGCTTTACAAGACATTCTGGGGTTGAAATAATTGCTGAAAATGAAAGTTTAGTGGACCATGGTGATGGTGGTGAAATGAATCAGTCTGCAGAAGATGAAGTAAATATAGCAAAAGATCCAGGGTTGTGGCTTGATTTCTCTGCTGATGATGTGGCTTATTGGATTGCTTGTGGACCCAGTGACTGTCAACACCACAATGGGCCATTTGACAAGTCTTACCGGCATTTCAGTAGTGGCAAACCAGCAAGATACTGTTCACAAAAACTTTTCGTTGGGACAAAAGCCAATGGTGAGAAATACAAGAGAGAGTGGTTATTGTATTCACCATCAACAGGATCAGTTTACTGTTATGTTTGTAAACTGTTTGCTCCTAAAAATGTCTCACATTTTGTTATAAGAGAAGGGTTCAGTGACTGGCGAAATACTATTGTAATTGATCATCATGAAAAAAGCACTACTCACCGAGACTCTATGCTAACATACTTAACTCGCAGACAAGGTGCGGGGTTGGGACAACAGTTGGAAAAACAAATTCAGGAAGAGTGTGATTACTGGGAACATGTCTTGAGGCGTGTCATAGCTGTTATTTTTACATTAGCTGAACGTGGCTTGTCTTTTCGAGGAACAGAAGAAAGATTTGGATCATTGCAGAATGGGAATTTTTTAGGGCTGCTTGAGCTCATAAGCCGGTTTGATCCATTTTTAGCAGGTCACATTTTGAAATATGGAAATTCTGGCAAAGGAAATCCTTCTTACCTGTCCAAAACCACCTGTGAGGAACTCATTCAACTAATGGCTCAAAAGGTCCACGCACTCATTGTTGACGAAGTAAAATCTTCTGGTTATTTTAGTTTGTCAGTTGATTCAACACCAGATCTATCACATATCGATCAGTTAAGTGTTGTACTTAGGTACTTAAAAGATGGACAGCCTATTGAACGCTTTTTAACCTTTCTGAAAATGAAAAGCCATACTGGTGAGGAAATGGCAAATCAGGTGTTGCAGTACTTACGTGAAGTTTGTAAGCTAAACTTTTCAAAATGTAGGGGTCAATCTTACGACAACGCTGCCAACATGTCTGGGCGTTATAAGGGGATGCAGCAAAAAATTTTAGAAACAAACAAGTTTGCTATATATGTGCCCTGTGCAGCCCATTCACTAAATCTGGTAGGCCGAAGTGCTGTTGACTGCTGTCAAGAGGCGGTTAATTTCTTCTCTACAGTGCAGTTGCTCTATACCTTTTTTTTAGCCTCAACCAGCAGGTGGGAAATTCTTAAAGGTTGTATTGGAAATGAAAGTGTCTTAAAATCCCTCTCTGATACCAAATGGGAGGCACATGCTATGGCAACAGCAGCAATTTTGAAATCTTTCCTTAAAATTTTAGAAGCGTTAGAATGTATAGCTGAAGACCAGTCACAAAAGGAGACACTAGAAAGAAGCAAATAATATTGCAAATAAGATGCAAGAGCTAGAATTCGTTTTTATGTTGAATTTTTGGGATGAGATTTTGCAAAATTTTCATAGAGTAAGCAAAGTTCTACAGAATAAGGATGTGAACTTAAAAACATGTGCAGATCTGTATGGATCATTAGCTGACCAACTGTGCACTTCACGAGATGAATTTGAAAGATATGAAGCAGCTACAAAGGAAATGCTACCAGATGTTGATTACAAGGCAGCTCAAACTCGCAAACGTATCAGAAAGAAGGTACCCAATGACGGAGATGCACCAGAAGTATATCTGAATGCCAGAGATAAATTTCTTATCACCACCTTTTACACAATTGTTGACAAACTTGAAACTGAGATGAGAAGAAGAGAGAGATATACAAAGAAATAGCAGAGAGATTTTCTTTTCTAAGTGATGTGCCACATAATGTCACCACTTCATCATCTACTGAAATTGAAAGGTATTCTCAGGGTTGTAAAAAGATGATTGATGCTTACCCAGAGGACTTGAACACTAATTTCTCTGCTGAGCTTCAGCAGTTTCACTCATATGTGTGCCATAAGTTCAGTGCAAAAAAAAATGTAAAAACAAGATTCAGTCATGCTGAACTTTATAAAATAATTGTAGAAGACAATATTGAGTGTGCCTTCCCAAATGTAGAAATTGCCTTTCGTATATTTTTAACATTAATGGTCACAAATTGCTCAGCTGAGCGTTCATTTTCTCAGTTGAAGTATATTAAAAATACCAACAGAACAACTATGCAACAAGGCAGGCTGGATGCCTTATCTCTACTAAGTATAGAAGCAGGTGTGTTACGTAAGATTAGTTTTGAGGATCTGATCAAAGACTTTGCAATTAAAAAAAGTAGGAGAAAACTTTTCAAATATAAATGAAGTGGAAGTATACAAAAATAAACATTATTTTCCATCTTACTGTAAGTTTTGTTTCATTTCAAAAAATAAAATTTTATTTTATGGTTTATTTTTGTTTATATTTTGAATTACATATATATGGGGCACCAAAATCTTTTAAGTGCTTAGGGCCTCTAAAGGTCTTAATCCGGCCCTGGTGATAGGCTTGATATTCCTGATCGGAATCCGTGTTGATTTACGTTGAATCTTTCCAATGTCTCTAAGAAGTCACAGATTTTCTCTCTGACTATCTTTTCAAAAATTTTGGTGAGGTGAGACTCAAGGACACTGGTCTGTAATTCTTTGCTTGAGATCTATCCCCTTCCTTTATAGGGACGATGTTTGCTCTTTACAAGATGCTCGGTATTTCCCCCAGTGTCTTGGGATCTTCTCCATATCCAGTATAAGGGTGTAGCTATTTTATTTTTACAGTTTTTAATTAATAGTGCGTTCCATTTGTCCGGACCTGCAGCTGAATGTGATTTCATTTGTCTTATAGCTCCCGCTACATCTTCTGGGGTAAAATCAAAGTCTGTTATACATTCTCCTTGCAATTTCTCTTTGAAGAATGCATCTATGTCAGGTATCGCTTTGTCACTTTTTGGGGTACTGAATACCGATTCATAATGGGCTCTCAATGTTTCAGATAGTTCTTTTAGATTGTCTGTTAGTTCATTATTTCCTTTCCTTAAGGGCCCGATAGTAGTGCGCGTTTTTGTTTTCCTTTTCGCATAGCTGTAGAAGTATTTTGGATTTTCTTTATTGCTTCTACCGCCATTTTCTCTTCCCTCTCTGCATGGCCCTTTATCAGAGTTTGTATTTCCCAATCGATTCGCTCCAGTTTTTCTTGTATTACTTTCCTGGCATTGTTGTCTCCGCAATCAGCTAACTTCGTCGCTACTCTCTTTCTTTTGCGGAATAGTCTTCTCTTTTGTCTCTCTAGCCAGTTCCTCTTTCCTTTTGGCTGTGATTTCGGACCATATTTTTCCAAAATTCTCAGCGTCTTTTCTTCCAAGGTTGTTAGCATTTCCTCAGTTGTTTTATTCTCGAAAACTGTTCTCCACTCTATTTTGGCCATGTGTGATCTGATTGCTTCCCAATTTATGGTCTTGGAGTTTAAGTTAAAAGCCCTAAATTTGCTTCTTCCTTCCGTATGTATATTGTCTTTCAAAGTTATCGCCATATTTGTTGATAACTCGATTATATTGTAGTCTGAGATAATAGTTGGAGTTATTTTTATATCCGCAATCAAGTTCGTGTTATTTGTGAATACCAGACCTAGGCAGTTATTTTTCCTGGTATTTTCTGTTATCTCCTGTGTCAGCATAAACTCGTTTGTGAGAGCCATCAGCATTTTTGCTTGCTCCTGGTCCTCTGTTGTGCCTCCCTTATCTTGCTGTATAAATATATTTCTACCAACCATTTTTGTATATACAGAGTGTTTATAAAGTCCCGATCTATTTCAGTGAAAACGTAGCAAAATGGGTAAAATTCAATAACAATATAATAGAAGGTATACATTTAATGAATACTTAAGCGTATGATTCTACATGAGTACCTTCAGTATCTCTACAGAGTTCGAATCTGTCAGCAACATTGCGGAACACATTTTGGAGCATGATAAGGGTTATTTTTGTAACTGCTGTTACGATACGAGCACGTAAATCTTGCAGATCTGTAACCCTCGTTTGATAGACGTTTGATTTGATAAAGCCCTATGCAAAGAAATCCAAGGGCGTTTGGTCAGGAGATCGAGCCGCACAGGGCCTGTTGCCTCCACGTCCGATCCACCGATTTGGAAATCGTTCATTTAAGTACTCCCGAACAATGTTTGCGTAATGACAAGGGGCCCGATCTTGTTCAAAGAAGAAGGTGTTTAAAATGCCATCTGAATGAAACTGGAACATTTACGCGCTCGTATCATAACATCAGTTACAAAAATAACCCCTGTAATGCTCCAAAATGTGTTCCGCAATGCTGCTGACAGATTCGAACTCTGAAGAGATACTGATGGTGCTCATGTAGAATCATACGCTAAAGTATTCATTAAATGTATGCCTTCTATTATATTATTGAATTCTACCCTTTTTGTTACGTTTTCACTGAAATAGATAGGGACTTTATAAACACCCTGTGTGTGTGTATATATATATATATATATATATATATATATATATATACACACACAACCATATATATATGATTGTACGCATCTATATGGGCCCTATAATTTACTTTTGTTTTACTACATTTTTCTTTAATTATTATTTTTATTTTTAATTACTGATTATGTGAAGTGAAATTATATTAAAATGTGTCATTTATCGTTTTGTGTTTGAGTTTTCCTTCGAAATTATTGTTTATGGAAATGCAGTTTGGTGCACAAGTTACGCGCACAAACCTGAAATGAAAGTTACAAAAATAAAAAAAAATCACGGCAACATCGTACGAGCAACCCAACCATAATGGACTGTCAAGAAGCCAGTTTGAGAAATGAGGAGGGGATGCAGTGACGAGCCCACTGTACCTAATGTATTTAGTGAAGTTACGCGTACACTCTCGAAAAAAAGTTCGGCTAATTCATACCAATAGCATCTGTAAGGTGAAACGGGATTGGCTACATCGTATTCAAAGAACATTCGTTAAAGCTTACTTCCAAACGTTTCATTAGACGATGAACACAAAATAACAACCATTTTTATATAAACATAATGCTTTGGTTATATATATATATATATATATATATATATATATATATATATATATATATATATATATATATATATATAATGAATAAAACCACGAAGGAAAGGAAACACAAACGGTGCTCAAGCGCTTTCGTCTAATGAGTAATGACATCCTCAGGAACACTGAAATACATAAAAGGTTACGGCCTATATATAGGTTACAGAAAGAGGAAAAAAATATAAATAAATAACATACATACACACAAACATATATACATATATATATATATATATATACATACATATCTACAACATACACATATATATATATATATGCAATAAACGGAGAAGTAAAAATAAAACTTAAAAATTAAGGATTAGAGGATTAACAAAGAGGCATATCGAATTTTAGCACAAGATCAAATGAGTTATAAAAATAATACAAATTTATACTGGAGATACGCCCGGGTTTAACACTTTGCCTTTTTAGAGTCAAGTTTCGATATATATAAAAATAAATTGAAGATTAAAAGTTAATAAAGTAGCTTACAAGTTTACCAAAGATTAAGTGTCCTACCCTTTTTATCTAGATTTGTTTTGAAGGAATTCAAAACAACAGGATCGAGTTGAAAAAGACCTTTGCTTATGTTGAAGTTATTTGAAAGTTGAATAATGGCAGACTCAAGAATATTTCTATTGACAATGTTGCTCGAATGAAATAAAACTGAAGCATTATTCCAATCAATACAGTGGGATAACTCTGACAAATGGACAAAAGAGCACTCGACAACTGTCCTGTTCTGACGGAATATTGATGCTGTTTTATACGTGTGTGCAAATCCTTTCCCGTCTGACCTATGTAAAAGGAATCACATTGTTTACACCCAATTTTATAGATAATGCCTGAATTATTGGTAGGGCTATTTTTTTACTATGATATTTTTCACAATATTGTTATATGAAAATACTACATTAATATCCAAAAGTTTTAAGTACATTAGCAATGCCTTAAAAGCCCGGGAAAAATGGAAGTACTAAATATTTTTTGACAAAGTACGAGTGTTATTATTGACACGATAGAAAGTTCGTTTTGCCTTGTTGAGACAAGATTCCATAAACGCAGATGGGTAACACAGATCACTTCCAATACCGTTGATTTTTTCCAATTCGGCATCGATGTATTCCGGACTGGCGATCCTAAGGGCGCGGAGAAACATTGATGAAAAAATGGCCTTCTTAGTGCCTATCGGAAAACAACAAACAACTTGTCCTACGTACACTTTTACTCGGACATGACACCCCCTAAGAGGCCATTTTTTCATCAATGTTTCTCCGCGCCCTTAGGATCGCTAGTCCGGAATACATCGATGCCGAATTGGAAAAAATCAACGGTATTGGAAGTGATCTGTGTCACCCATCTGCGTTTATGGAATCTTGTCTCAACAAGGCAAAACGAACTTTCTATCGTGTCAATAATACACTCGTACTTTGTCAAAAAATATTTTAGTACTTCCATTTTTCCCGGGCTTTTTAGGCATTGCTAATGTACTTAACTTTTGGATATTAATGTAGTATTTTCATATAACAATATTGTGAAAAATATCATAGTAAAAAATAGCCCTACCAATAATTCAGGCATTATCTATAAAATTGGGTGTAAACAATGTGATTCCTTTCACATAGGTCAGACGGGAAGGATTTGCACACACGTATAAAACAGCATCAATATTCCGTCAGAACAGGACAGT
>JAJOZX010000467.1:660000-717500 GCA_023014485.1 Bathynomus jamesi | reverse complement strand
CCTCGCTTAAGGTTGATTCCAAAAACGCAGGCTTAAGACGATCGATAGAAACCTTGTCGACCTTGGAACCGCGCTGGATGAGAAATGATTTGCGCGTACGTCGGAGAACTTCATAGGGCCCGTCATATGGACATTGGAGAGGCCGTTTTGGGACAGGTACACGAACGAAAACGTGGGTGCAAGACTGGAGGGCTGGGGAAACAAAGATGTTCTGTTGGCTAGTCAATCGAGGGGGAACAGGCTGAAGGGACTGCATGTGAGAGGAAAGTGTTTGAGCGAATTCCGTAGGATCACATGACTTATCCCCTGCAGTGAAGTAGCCACCTGGTAGCCGCAGTGTTGTTCCATAGACTAATTCAGCCGCTGTAGTCTTCAGATCACTCTTAAATGCAGAGCGAATACCAAGCAACACGAGTGGAAGCTTATCCATCCAATGGGAGTCTTCGTGACACATAAGGGATGACTTCAGCTGGCGATGGAAGCGTTCGACGAGGCCGTTAGCTTGCGGATGATACGCACAGGTATGCGCATGTACTGTACCCAACAAGCTGGTAAACTTCTTCCAAAGCGAAGACTCAAATTGGCGACCTTGGTCAGTGATGACTTTTGTCGGCAATCCAAATCTTGATACCCATCCATGAAGAAAGGCTCTTGCAACAGTGTCCGCTTGGATATCAGGAAGTGGGATGGCTTCAGGCCATCTGGAAAAGCGGTCGAGACAGGTGAGCAGATAACGTTGGCCTTGAATCACTGGAAGAGGGCCAACAATGTCTACATGAATTACCTCAAATCGCTGGGATGGGGGCGGAAATGCGTCAAAGGGGACCTGGTGTGCCTTTGGACTTTGGCACGCTGGCAGGCAAGGCACGTTTTGGTCCAATGTTTGACATCCTTCCGCATCGAGGGCCAAACAAAGCGAGAGGTAACCAGGTGTTGCGAAGCACGGATACCAGGATGGGAGGGCTTATGAAGATCCGTGAAGACTGCTTGTCTGTGACATGGAGGGACATAAGGGCGAATAGCAGCTGTTGATACGTCGCAATAGAGGGGCACAGACAATCCTGGCATACTCATTTTCTTGAGGGAAAGTGAGTGAGTGGAGTCTTCTCTGAGCAGGTCTTGTAGTTCCGTATCCTTATCTTGATCCTGTGCAATAGCATTCCACAGTGTAGAGCTGAGGGTAACAGAAGTAATCTCTATTCTTGAAAGTGCATCCGCTGGAGTGTTCAAGACACCTTTGATGTGGCGGATATCTGTGGTAAATTGCGATATATAATCGAGTTGCCTGATGACTCTGGGAGAGTGGTTACAGCTGTTTTTATTGAAGACAGTGACCAAAGGTTTGTGGTCTGTAAAAACACAAAACTCTCGGCCTTCAAGGAAATGTTGAAAATGCTTCACGTTTAAGTAAATAGCAAGAAGTTCACGTCCGAAAGCACTATAACGCGTTTGGGCTGGCTGCAGCTTTTTCGAGTAAAACGCGATGGGTGCTTGTTGACCGTTAATGGTTTGTTCCAACACCCCACCAATCGCAACATCTGATGCATCGACCGTCAGAGTTAGGGGGGCATCACTGATAGGAAATGACAGAGACAATGCACTATTGATAGCATTTTTGGCATTGTCGAACGCCTGTAAACTATCGCTACACCATACCAATTTCGTTACCTTGCGTTTGTGTGTGATCATAGCGTGTAGAGGAGCAAGAACACTGGCACAGTTTTTAATGAACTTGTGGTAATAATTTACCAAACCTAGAAACCGACGTAACTCACGCTGATTATTTGGCATAGGGTAATTTTTTATCACTTCACACTTGTCCTGAAGGGGGGTAATTCCGTGCTGCGAAATCGTGTGACCAAGAAATTCCAAGGTTGGCTGTGCAAACACACACTTAGATGCATTAATAGTAAACACCGTATTGTTCTAAGCGTTGAAAGAGGAGTGAAAGATGTTCCTTATGTTCCTCTTCCGTTGAGCTGGCCACAAGCAAATCATCGATGTAGGCATAAACAAAGTCTAAGCCTCTGGTGACCTCATCTATAAACCTCTGAAAGGTTTGCGCAGCATTCCGTAGCCCGAACGGCATCTTCACAAATTCGAATAACCCAAATGGTGTACAAACTGCAGTCTTGGGAATATCCGAAGGCTCTACGGGAATGTGGTGGAAAGCCTTAACGAGGTCTATTTTACTGAAGATATATTTGCCGTGGAGAAGAGAAGTAAAGTCTTGGACATTTGGTACCGGATATCGGTCCGGGATGGTTGTCGAATTCAAAAACCGGTAATCCCCACATGGTCTCCAGTCTCCTGACTTCTTCTGGACCAGGTGTAGGGGAGAGGACCAACTGCTTTTGGAAGGTCTTATTATCCCAAGATCTATCATAAGCTGGAATTCCGATTTGGCAGCTTTCAGTTTGTCCGGGGCAAGACGTCTGGGTTTTGCAAACACAGGGGGACCTTTTGTTGTAATGTGATGGGTAATGGTGTGCTTAATGGTATCACCCATCTGCATCGGTTGAAGAATTCCTGGATATCGCTGGAAAAGGCACTGGTACATGGAATTAGGGGAACGAGGGAAAGTGCAGAGTTCGAGGCGTCCGGAAGGGCAACCTGTTGGCAAGAACAGAAAGCAGTGTGGCCTGGTCGCATAAGCGTCGCTTGTCAAGATCCACCAGGAGTTTGAAATGCTGGAGGAAGTCAGCGCCGATTATGGGATGCTGCACTTGAGCACAGATGAAAATCCACTTGAAGGATCGGTGAAGGCCCAAGTTTAGTTCACGCGACTGAGTACCGTACGTGGGTATGCGTGAACCGTTAGCAGCGTATAGAGGCGGAGATTCCGAGTGCGTATGACCAGATTTTTGAGGGAATACACTGACTGACGCTCCGGTATCGACCAAGAAATTGACACCAGAGTTCCTGTCCTTTATGAATAACAGGTTGGCAGTGCGAGTACTAGACGCCATTAGGACTCGCTGCTGGGGTTTTCCGACGAAAAATTGCAAGGGGAGATGCACTTCCTAGCCTTCTTTCCAAATTTAGAGTGGTATAAGCAGATCTTCCCGGAACTCGAACGATGCCTCTTCGTAAATCTTGACCGAGAATGGCTTCTTTGCCGTTGATTTTGTAGCAGAGAACAAACGTGGTTGAGTTGTTGACTTAACTCTTCCACTTTCAACTCCAGTTCCAATTGTGTATTCACGTTGTTGACCGGAGCTGTGTCAATCTCCACTACTTTGTCGGCAGTTTCTGCTAGTTTATCAACTGGAGTAGCAGGATCCATAGTGGCCAAGACACGCTGAGCTGATGGAGGAAGTTTCTGCAAGAACAACTGTCTAAAGATGTCCTTATCGAAGGTTTGTGCGCGTTCGCCTAGAGCGCACTGCATAGCCCTCAGCATTTGAGTGGGCTTACGGTCTCCAAGTTCTTCTTTTGAGATTAACTGATGTAGTTTCTCACGCTCGGAGACAGTGGTGCGGCACAGGATGGCAGACTTCAGATCGTTGTATGGGTCCTCACTCGTGAAAGTAGACACGATGACGTCACGGACTTCAGAGATGATGCTCGCTGGTAGAGAGGACAAAACATGATCGTATTTTGTCCTGCTAGCGGTGATCCTTCCCAAGTTGAATTGTGATTCCACTTGGTGGAACCAAATAAATGGATCACCGGCCAGAAGACGGGGAGCTTTACGCTCAAGTGGGAGATGGCACCAGCGTCGTCAGGCATCTTCTCCTATGCTTGCTGACGTACAAGCAAGACGACAAGTTACCAACGAAGGAGTGGAGGTTGAGACGAGCGCAGGCACAGAGCGCACGGGCAGGGGTGAGGAGCAGAGGGCACGAGCGACGTTACAGTCTGGTCCTAGTCGCTCGGGTGAAGGGGGTGATGGGCACGAACGACGTTACAGTCTAGTCCTAGTCGTTCGGGTAAAAGGGGGGAATCCAGCTCCGGGGTCACCAATTGTTGGTTTTCGTCGTCGTCGTTGGGCCTAGGCAAGCTACGGCTTGGGACCGTAGCGCATCTATCCGGTATAGGTTAACCTGGATGATGTAGCCATAAGCACTGCCGCTGGTTAAGTGCCAACCAGTGATTATCTCACTAGCCGTATTGAGTCCGTTAGGCGAAACTGCGACAGTACCAAAGATGGAAAATATAACCCTTGGATTTCTATTATTTATTTGCAAAATGGACATGTTATTAGATTAAAATAATTATTTGAATATAAATAATTAACTGACAATTGTGATATATAATTAATTATGTTTACATACAATAAAATAATACAGTATACATAAAATTAGTATTAATGTGGTTTACAATTGAATTATGATGGGTAACTAATTTAAAATGAATTTATAGCTATTCCGAAATTCAAGACGGTAAAATTAACATTTATCTTGAAACTAAAATAAGAGTATTCACTACAGGAGGATTCTGTGAAGCTGATTAAATTCTCTGAAGGTTCCCCGATTCTTCTTGTAACGTATCGGGAAATTATGGTTTCTCTATTTAAGACTAAGTTCTCTGAAGAGAGCAAAGCTCGAAGGAGAAGATAAAGACTTTCTCTTGCTGTAGTTTACTGCTAAAATGTTACAAGTAATGCTCAGCCTTTAAGTTAGATCAGTCTAATCAGAATAACCAGAATGACAGTTTGAAAATTTACATGGGTTTATATACCCAAATTTTGTGGGCATCATTATTATTTAATGTTGAATTGTTTAGTTTCTATTCTCTATAGGCTGCATTATTTTTGCACAATATTTGAAGATAAGGTAATTTTTTTTAACTGTCGCAACGTCTAAACAGGTAAACAAGATATTTGAAGATGAAGCCATATTTTTATTTTAAACCGCATATTGACAGATCTGATGTTATCATGATCTGCCGAGTTAACTAAAAATGGAAATTGAAATGCGCATTTTTACACTTAAACATGCATATGAGCAAAAATTAAAGGCTTAAGATTTAGAATTAAACGTTTAGGCAAGACATGACTTCATCTTTTATAACGAGGAGAGAATGTATACAAAAAATTAACATTGCAAAATTTAATTAGGTTTCATTATTAAGCTAAATCTAAAAAAATGATTAAGTAAGTTCAAAAGAAACAATTCACCAATTATTTTGCAAAAATAGAAAGCAAATCAAAATTTTATCCAAACTCGCGGCGTTATGCGATTTTGGTCCTTATGTAAAAATAAATATCCGAATATAAAAATTATATAAACATAAGGACTATATAAAGATAAGGATTTATACAAAATCGGATTAATACAAATATACATTAAAGATACGGATTTATGGATTTATACAAATATACGAATTATATAAGAATATAGGAATTATTCAGTGTTCATTTTGACATATATATTAAGTGCCAATTAAAATATTATAAACCGTAATAGTAAATTTTTATGAATGAAAATAGTAAAAACGAACCTTCAGTTTTTGTACACATTGTGGGAGAATTTTGGAACGATATCTCACTTTAATTTTAACTAAACGCTATCCGAAAGATGATTAATTCTCTTTCAATATCTTTCCACATTTTATCATGAACACATTTTTTTTTTTCGTATTTAAGTTTAGTGTTTGGAAGAGTGCAAATACTCTGTTAGGTTTCAAAAGCACCATAATCAATCAACGTTTATAAATCAATATACTGTAATATAAGTGAACAGACGAGTAGACCGAATTAAATCGATATATATATATATATATATATATATATATATATATATATATATAATATATATATATATATATATATATATATATATATATATATATATATATATATATATATATATATATATATATATATATATATATATATACAGGGTGTCCGAGAATTATCTGTACAATTTTTGGCTGTTATTAAAAGTCAACCATGAAGTGTAGAAATTCCAGTTTGTCCCATTTTACAGAGAATCTCATTAAGTTTTTTCTGATACAACAAGTTTTGACAAGTTTTTTAGAAATTCCAGTGTGTACGAACATTATCTGTACAATTTCATCTTTTAATAAAATTCTTGATAACACACGTAAAATTCTTAAACAAGATTATTTAGAATCTGTATTTTCAAAAGTTTCTTTTATTAAAGTAACGTTGTTACAAACATTCGATATGTGCACCATTAGTGATTCGCAAAACATCCAATCGATACTCCAAATGTTGCCATGTACGCTGCAGCATATCCACATCAATTCGCTCAATAGCAGTTGTGATTCTTGCTTTTAAATCATCAATGTCTGTCACCCGCGTACATTTCTAAAAAACTTGTCAAAACGTGGTATCAGAAAAAACTTAATGAGATTCTCTGTAAAATGGGACAACACTGGAATTTCTACACTTCATGGTTGACTTTTAATAACAGCCAAAAATTGTACAGATAATTCTCGGACACCCTGTATATATGGGAATGAACTCAGAATGGTTCCCTGAGTTTTTTATGATACACACAGACCGTGCATGGAACAAGGAACTCTTCTGGGATAATTAAATCCACTATAGTCCGAATAAGTAATGGTAAATGACAAATACCATAGTTTTTCTTTTTCATGATGCAAGCCCGACGTGGGCAACGGGTCTCTCGCAAAGAGGTCCCATAAATATAGCTTCCCTCACCAGCTATCTGCAAAGCAGACAGGATCATATATATATATATATATATATATATATATACACATGAAATAATTGTGTCTGTCTGTCTGTTCTATGTTCGTTTGTACACGTCCAAACAATTATGGTAATCTGCATTAAATTCAATCTCCACATTAAAGGAGAATCAGGGAAAGTTTTAAGTACACACCTGCTCAGGATTCGAACCCATCACCTCTTGAATAGAAAGTGAGGGCACTCGCCATGATATTCCACCTATGAGACCCCAGCGTTGCGCTGCGCATAATTTTGAGAAATATTGGCCATTACCTCGAGGATGAGAAGGTTAACACGTAAAATGCTCTGGGCGTGAAAGCGTTATGTTTCCTAGGTTGTTTAAATATACGACAGGTTGTGTTAACTTTTATTCCTTCGAAGCGTAGTGGCTAGGGCCCTCATCTTCTATTCGAGAGGTGGTGGGTTCGAATCCTGGTTGGGTAATTTTGCATTATACTCGTATATATATATATATATATATATATATATAAAAATGTTATAATGTTATAATGTTTCAGACCAACAAAGACCCCAGGATCCACTCACGGCTGGTCTACCTAACTGTGGTTGTAGTTGTGTATTGCGCATGTCCTCCGTCCTTAAACTATACCCAATCTATCAATATATGCGTCTAATCGGTTTTTAAACATGTTTATAGACGTGCTACTAATTACTTCTACCGGCAAACTATTCCACCTATTTACTATTCTATGCGTAAAAAAGTTTTTGGCAACTGCTGTCTCGAACCTTCTACAGTACTTGTCAACTTACACCCGTTATTTCTAGTCCTATTATATTGTGATATTTCGAAAAAGCTATCTCTATTTACGTTATCGAACCCATTCATAATTTTAAAACCCTGGATTAGATCACCCCTTAGCCTCCTAGTCTCGAGTGTAGTCAATTTTAACTCCTTAAGTCTAACCTCGTACGACTTCGACTAAAGCGACGCGACGGAATCATCTTTGTTGCTCGCTTTGAACTCATTCGATTTTGTCTATATCTTTTGCATATGAGGATTCCAAAATTGGATCGTGTACTCTAAATGGGGTCTAACTAATGATTTATAAAGAGAAACAATAATATCGCGCGATTTGTACTCAAAATTCCTCGCTATAAAACCTAGCACTTTGTTCGCCTTATTGACCGCTGCTGTACTTTATTTCGCCACTTTTAAATCACCAGTGACGATAACTCCTAAATCTTTTTCCTGTTCTACGCTTGCCAACAACTTCCCTGACATACTATACGCAAAATTACCGCTACGCGAACCTATATGTAAAATTTTGCACTTATCGACGTTAAATCTCATTTGCCATGTGACAAACCAATCAACGATTTTGTTCAGATCTTCTTGGATTTTACCTCTATCTTCATCATTAATTGCCCTACCACCCAACTTCGTGCCATCCACAAACTTTGAAACTGTACTGACTTGGCCGACATCTAAATCGTTAATATATATAAAAAAAAAAGCAAGGGGCCCAATACAGAACCCTGAGGAACGCCGCTCGCTCGCTACATTAGCCCAAGACGACTCAGCTCCATCAACGACCACCATCTGTTTCCTACCTCGCAACCACTCTTCTATCTAATTTATTACTACACCCCTGATTCCATGAGCCTTAGTTTTTTCAATGAGTCTTTTGTGCGCTACGGTGTCAAACGCTTTTTTAAAATCTAAATGCATTACATCTACCGCCCAATGACCATCGTAAACTTCAACCACGTTAAATTCTAAAAGATTAGTTAAGCAAGATTTGTTTCGCCTAAAACCGTGCTGCGTATTTCTAATCAAGTTATGCAATTCCAAGTGTTCGACTATACGATCCCTAATTATTGATTCCAGTAGCTTACCTACAACAGACGTTAAACTGATTGGCCTATAATTTCCCGTCGCACCTTTATCGCCTTTCTTAAAAATAGACGTTACATTTTCTAACTTGAAATTGTTTGGTATGAACCCCTCAGAAATAGACGCATTAAAAGCGGCACAACAATGCTTTCTTTTAATTCTTTTAGTTGTATGGGATATATGGAATCCGGCCCCGGTGATTTATGCATTTTGATTTTATCAGTATAGCGCATTACTGTATATATATATATATATATACACGAGGATAATTCAATAAGTTAAGAAGTGATGTGTTCATAATCTGTCAGATGTGAAAATAAAATTGTGAAAATAAAAAGTGCGGATACTTATTGAATTATCCTCGTGGTGTGTATATATATATATATATATATATATATATATATATATATATATATATATATATATACACGAGGATAATTCAATAAGTATCCGCACTTTTTATTTTCACAATTTTATTTTCACATCTGATAGATTATAAACACATCACTTCTTAACATAGTCTCCCTGTTTCTCAATACACTTAGTCCAGCGATCTACAAGCTTCCTAATGCCATCACAAAAGAATGTTTCTAGCTATGTGCGTAGCCAGTCATGCACCGCCTCCTTCAGGTCATCATCGCCTTGGAATCGCTGACCTCTCAAAGCGTCTTTTAGTGGTCCAAACAGGTAAAAATCCGAAGGTGCCAGGTCTGGACTGTAGAATGGATGGTCAAGAACTTCAAATTTAAGTTCTTGAAGGCATTTTCTAGTCTGTGCAGCGGTATGAGGGCGCGCATTGTTGTGTAACAGAATAACACCTTCCGACAATCTCCCTTTTTGTTTTGTGCGAATTGCTTGCTTTAACTCATTCCGAAGCATGTCAGAATACGATGCATTTGTTACTGTAGTTCCACGCTCTAGAGAATGTTCAAGGATAGGGCCTCGTGTATCCCAAAATAGTGTTAGCATAACTTTACCTGCTGACGGCTGTGCTTTGAACTTCCTTGCAACGGGAGATGTTGGATGCTTCCATTGCATGCTCTGTCGTTCCCTTTCTGGTTCATAGTGATGGATCCAGGTTTCATCTCCAATGATAATGCGCTCCAAAAAGTTTTCACCTTCATTATGATAACGCGCCAAAAGACGAGAGCAGACGTCCATACGATTACGCTTGTGCTCTTCTGTCAACTGTTTGGGCACCCATCTTGCACAAACCTTGTGAAAGCCAAGAATGTCATGAACTATCGAATAGGCTGACCCTTGACTGATGTCTAATGAAGATGCAATTTCTTTTATTGTTAATCTTCTGTCATCGAAAATCATGGCTTTGGCTTCTTCCTGCTTGTCACCACTGGTTGATGTTGGCGGTCGTCCTGAGCGCCGAGCATCTGTCATACATGTCCGACCTTCCTTGAACATTTGAATCCACTCGTACACACTTCGCCCTGGTAACGCATTATTCCCATACTGAGCACATAAACGCGTGTGAATTTCAGCTCCTTTCACACCTTCTGCCCACAAAAAACGAACCACGGATCTCTGTTCTTCCAAAGTACAAATTGAAAGCGGCGCAGCCATGCTCACTACTCGTACGATATTGACAGCTACGAGTAGCCTAAATAAGCCAATACTGTTGCTAGCCTAAATACTCCCGTAGGGTGTGTCAATTTGGGAGGTGAAAATTAATTTTTGCCAATTCCTTCAGTGAGGGGTTTTAAAATATGTTTTTGGATGTGAAGAATTCAAATCTGCTATTATTTTTGTGATTGCTCAACACTTAGCTTGGTAAATCTACGTTTGATGAAAAAGCACATAAATTGCTCTCGGAAAACAACATTTATTAATTTTAGCTTCTCAAAATGTCAGGTAATGCTATAAAAATTTTAGTTTCTTTGCATAAAACATATCCTAGTAATCATAAAACATATCCTTGTAATCATAAAACAACATTAGAAAGTAATGACATCAGTAAAAAAAAGTATTTAAACAACAAGTTTCATCAAGTCTTGCTTTGATTCGTTCTTGGACATCAGCCGCCGACTTGCTTCTTGGCCTCTGATATAGCCCTCACGTTTATCATGTGTATACACCCTGCCTGCTGCCTCTGTGACTTGTTTCACACACCTCTCTATTGACTGAGCATGACAGGGCCACTGTGGAACTTGCATAGGCTTGTCAAAGAACTTCTTTACTTCCGCTGTAGTCAGTTTACATGTCAAAGGAGGTTCAAATACCCCGTCAGACCAGTCTGTCAGCTCCAACACGGAAGAAGCACTGGGGTTGATGGAAGGTGTCTTCCTGGGACGTACAGAAAGATCTCCAAGTGTGTCATCATCTCCACCCCTCATGTCAACAATCTTTTGGACACCAGCTCTCCTCTCCTCACTGTCATCTGAGCGCAAGAGTGTCTGGATTATCATTTCGCTGAATGCATACCATGCTGAGCGCTTGATGGTTGGCAAAACAGCATCCACTACAGCCTTCTTTTGCAGCCTAACTAGCCGCAGCTGAAACAAGATGTGGCGTGGGCCTTCCACCCAAGAGTGTTTTACTTTGATGTTGAACCAACAGGGGTAGTACACACCAACAATGTATTCCACTATCAGTCTTAAGTTGTTGAGGGTTTTGCCTTTAAGGCCATGTTTTGAAACCCATATGCGACAAAGCCTGTTTGCTGTTGTCAACCACCTTGAATGGCTCACTGGACCAATTTCAAGAAGGGCCAGATCTGTGGGAAGTTCTCCTGTCCTTATGGCCTGTGTGATCCTATACCCGTACGCTTGATCAGTAGAGAGATCCTTTACGACATTGTCACTCAGTAAAGTAAGAGGCTCTCCAATTGAGAGTTTGGTGAATGAAGGATCAATTTCAAGTTCGGTTGCAGTGTCTAGCATCTTGCCAATGTTACCTGTCCACTTGTTGTTAGACAAGGTCTTCCCATCCAGTGCTGTGATCAAGTGTCGCAGGGGTAACTCGTTAGTGTGGAGGGCACAAACCAACCAGATCAGCTTACGGCAAAGCTTGACCTCTACCCAATGCATGGAACCACCCTCCCAGCCAGTGTTAACATTTGTAGAATCACCTCCAATGGCCTGCAGGCTTTTATCAATACCCTTCTTCTTCATGAAATCTACAAGATTATCAGCAATAACTACAGCAGGTTTTTTTCTCGTTGAGCCTTTCTCAGGAGTGAAGTGGTAGAGATATCTTCCACCTGGCTCACTGCACACAGAATAATGCTCTTCTTTGATGATGCTGGGAACTGACGATCTGAATTGTCTGCTTTCAGCATAACTTTAGTTGTATCTTGACTGCCGTCAAAGAAGATGCAGTCAATTTCACCCTTCTTACAAAGATCATCAAATTCCTGATCCAGGGATCTCATAACTTTTTCTTGGGCCCTCTTGATTTATTGTGATCAACTACAAGTCTCTTGTCTTCTTCAGTGATCAAGCCAGCATCCATAAAGGCAGCAGTGGTGATGGCAGCTGTGGCACGCAGGCCAACACCATATCTGATGCTATGCATAGCAACATTAGGTATTTCTAATGTGTTGTACTCTGGCTTTTTATTGGAAGTTGAAGACGTGCTTGGTATTTCTAATGTCACTTCATAACTTCCATCCTTTCCATCTTGAGCATCAGCTATTTGTTCTTCATTTTCATCATCAGAGAAAATTATTTGATTTGATGGCATTGAAACATCCTGCTTACTTGTCTGCTTATATTCAGCACGCCTTCTTCTTTCGTCTTCTTGCCGCTTCTGCTTTTTGACTTGTCTGTTGTGCTCAGGTTGATCTGGCAAGCCAATCTGATGTGGTCCAATAGAACCAGACTTGTCTCTCTGACCTTTAATGAAAGCAAGTTCCTTCACAGGGATCTTCATCTCCCTAGGGCATGTACAGTTAATGTGAGTTTCGTTTTTGCAACCAGCATCTGCAAGGCAGCCAAATTCAGAGCAGAGAACAATTTTACACTTGCAACTGAGGATGTCAAAAAGCTTGTCAAGTTTTGCAATGAAAGCCTCTTTGACATGTAGCTTTCCTCTCCCAAGAGATATGTTTTTGGCCTGCTCCCAGCTCTCTTGGATCTTGTTTAAGATTGTGACTCGTGAATTTACAACGGGGGCTACAAAAGAACTGTTTGCTCGTTCCCACTTTTCAAGCACTTTAGGGTAAATGTCCTTTGCAAGACTGGCTGCTGGGTAGTTTCTCACATCCTCACCACTTTGTTCTCTTAGCAGTAGCCCATATTTCAGAACGTCTCGCAGAGTTGGGAGTTCAGAGGGCAACAACTCTCTACCAGTTCCAATTAGGTTGCTCATATGTGTGATTGTGTGAATGTCCCCAGTCTTGTCCTCCTTTTAGAAGCCATTGTAGGTCAATTCCCACTGGTTAGGATGGTAGCACTGACGGACAAGTAATCTTCAGCACACTGATGAATATGTTTCAACCTGTGAAATAAGCAAAAACAGCAGTGCATTATATATACAGCATATATAATTATTAATATAATAATTATTATATAATTCCACAAAAAAGTCAAAAAAGTCACTATTTTTATGTAGCTTCTTACCAAGCAAAACTAAATTATATTAAATTAACAAAAATATCTTTAGAATTCCTAAGTCATGCTGCAACTTTTTAGCACCCCTCATATTTGGAATTTGAAAGTTGAAAAATTCGACACACCCTACTCCTATAGATCTCAGTTTGGCTCGTTATTATGAGTATATATTATATATACTATATTATATACTATATTACCACTAAAATAAAAAGTGCGGATACTTATTGAAGTACCCTTATATATATATATATATATATATATATATGCATTTAACTGCAATGACCACGTTCCTTAATACTTATGTCGTTTCTATTCATATATATATATGTATATTAGGGTGGTCCACAGAAAAGGGGTGAAATTTTTTTCGCCAAATTTTTTGTGTGCTCATAACCAGTGTTGGGCACTAAAGCCTTAATCCGATAACAGTTAATTAATGAAGTTAACTTTTTTTAACGGACTATTAACGGAAGTTAATTTCCATTTATCGTTATCGGACCAGTTAACTTCCGATAACTCGATATTTAGTCTGTTAAAGTCCGTTAACACGTTAACTGCGAGGAGTCATTCACGGAAGATCACCGCTCCGCGAATGAATTCAAACCGCCATAACTTCAGTCTGCCAATTCCGTCCTCTGCCGCAGCGGAACGGCTCTTCTCTCTCGGCAAGGACATCCTGAGGCCCAAGAGGTCAAGACTGGCAGTTGGGCCTAACTTTGAGAAGTTGGTCTTTCTGAAGGGCAACCAGCACATTGTGTCATAGTCTTTAATAAATGTGCCTAAAATTTAATTTTACCTTTCAGTTCCCGCCATAATAATTCTCTGGTAAATTAAAATTTAGTTAATGTTTAGTGGTTACAAGGGTAACGGGTTTCAAAACATGTAATCAGTACATTTTTTATTAAAAATAAAAAAAAAGTTATTAAGCAAAAAAGTTGCAAAACTTGATAAAAATACAGTTAAATACCTATTTATTGTTGGATTTTGCATAAATAAACATTTTTTATGGGTTTTAAAGCTTTTTTCCTTGATTTTTTAAATGTTAGTAAAGAAATAGTTATCGTTAACGGATTATCGTTAACTTCCGTTAACTTTGTAGTAAAATTATCGGATTATCGTTATCGGAGTTAAAAATTGGGGTTAACGGATTATCGTTATCGAAGTTAACTTTTTGGTTAACGGTGCCCACCACTGCTCATAACCCAAACGTACCCACTAAATGAGAAACTAGCGCACGTGAATTTTTTTTTAAATTAATGAATATTTACGGTATGCAATTAATTAAGTTTACAGTTGGCCACTCTTATTTTTGAACATACTGCGATTTAGCATCGTATTTCAAATACTAACGGTTTCCCTCAGTTACTCTCCCGGCAAGAATCGGATAGGGTGTACAGTATTAAGTGTTCACGCATCACTAGGAATCATTTATCTTAGTTTGCTTTTTAATGACTCAGGTGAATATTTAATTAATTAATATTTAATTAATATTTAATTAATAATTAATTAATATTAATATTCTATATTCTATAGCGTTATAAACTGCTATGACACTTAAAGTTGCTATATTACTATTGCGTTATTATTTTTGGTTTATGTTAAATAATAATTTTTTTCTGGAAAGAGATGTACATTAGTGCAAGTTTAGTCTTAAACAGTAACGTTAAAACTGTGTATGCTTAAAATTGCTATATTTTCTAATGCGTTATAAATTGCTATTACTGTTGCGTTATTGTTTTTGGTTTATGTTAAATAATAATTTTTGCTGAAAATTCATGTACATTAGTGCATGTTTAATGTTAAAGTGTGACTTTAAAAGTCTACATGTTTGAAGTTGCTGTATTTCTACATTATTTCCATAGTAATAAAAATTGCAATTTTTGGTTTCTCTTTCTAGATTGTGATGATGGCAACTGCATTGCGTATGAAAACAACTATCTACGTGGTTGGCGGCACCATCGAAGCGATTCCTAAGTCCCGTCTGCCTACTCTTAGGCAAGTTCTCCAACGTTATTTTCATCTGAAAATGAGTGAGCCAACTCCTACGAAAAACGAGTGCATCAATATGGTGGTGAAAGAAACTAGGGATATCTGGGGAATGGCCCGCATCCCTACTCAAGAGGAGCGGAATATCAAACGAACCCTGAATGGAATCCTGTCCACTTGGGAGAAATTGAAAAAGAGTTCCAACAGGAGAAGTAAGCCACAAATACAGAAGGAACAAGAGTTCTCAAACAATCTTGAAAAGCTTTTCAACATTAAGCATCATGATTTGGAAAGACTGATCTGGATAGAGGAAAACCGAGTCTTCTTGGAAGACCAAGAGAGGGAACGCAAGTTTCACATGGGACGAGTCGACGAAGCCCTGGCTAAGAAAGAAATGAAACAGAAGTATCTTAAGAAGAAGGCCAGAGAGTAAAAGGAGGTAGCAGAAAAGCAGATGCGTGAAAAGCAAGAGGCCGTTCAGCTGGAGTCAGCCAGCACTCTTCTGATGATGAAGGCCCTCGTTCATTTCCGAAGATGCCTCGAGTTGGAATGGATCCGGTTTTCCAGGTCCCTGGCCGGTCAAATGCAGCTCCTCGTCCTGCACCTCAAATGAGGCCTAAGAACTTCATGTCCCCTGGTCTCACTGCCGCCCTGGATAGAACCAACACCAGCGATCGTGAGGCAGTTCACATCGTGGAAGCTACTGTGAAAAGCCTTGGAGGGAACATTGATGAACTGGCCATCAGTCGCTCCACATTCAGGAGAACCGTATGCGACATCGCAGTGACCACATCACTTATGTGAAACAAGGTGTCTCATCTTCTGGCGCCAATACTGGAATTGTTGTTCAGTGGGACGGGAAACTCCTTCCATTCCTCACAGAAAATGACTACATCGATCGTCTCCCAGTACTGATCTCTGGGAAGGATGTTTCGTCATCGTCAGAGGAGAACATCCAACCCTGGGTGTTCCGAAGCCCGCATGTGGAACAGGAATGGCGTAAGCAGACGCCGTGGTTGAGGCCTTGAAGGATTGGAAGGTCGAAGACCGAGTCGCATCCATGAGCTTTGATACGACTCCAAGCAATACGGGTCATATTGGTGGAGTTTGCACAAGAGAAGAGTAGGAGCAAGCAAGCAAAAATGTTGATGGCTTTCACAAATGAGTTTATGCTGACACAGGAGATAACAGAAAATACCAGAAAAAATAACTGCCTGGATCTGGTATTCACGAATAACACGAACTTGATTGCTGATATAAAAATAACCCCAACCATTATCTCAGACCACATCTTAATCGAGATATCAACAAATATGACGACAGCATTAAAAGACAATACACATATTGAGGAAAGAAGTAAATTCGGGGCCTTTAACTTAAACTCCAAGACTATAAATTGGGAAGCAATCAGATCGCACATGGCCCAAATAGAATGGAGAACAATTTTCGAGAATAAAACAACGGAAGAAATGCTAACAACCTTGGAAGAAAAAACGCTGAGAATTTTAGAAAAATATGCTCCGAAATCACAGCCAAAAGGAAAGCGGAGCTGGCTAGAGAGGCAAAAGAGAAGATTATTCCGCAAAAGAAAGAGAGTGGAGACGAAGTTAGGCAACTGCGGAGATAATGACAGGAAAGCAATAAAAGAAAAACTGGAGGGTATCGATAGGGAAATACAAGCCCTGATTAAGGACCATACAGAGAGGGAAGAGGAAAAGGCGGTAGAAGCAATAAAGGAAAATCCAAAATACTTCTATAGCTATGCAAAAAGGAAAACAAAAACGCGCGCCGCTATTGGGCCCTTAAGGACGAGAAATAATGAACTACCCGACGATCCAAAAGAAATATCTGATACATTGAGAGCTCAATATGAATTGCTCAATATGAATTGCAAGGAGATTATATAACAGACTTTGATTTTACCCCAGAATATGTAGCGAGAACTATAGGACAAATGAAACCACATTCAGCTGCAGGTTCGGACAATTGGAACGCATTATTGATTAAAAACTGTAAAAATGAAATAGCTACACCTTTATACTGGATATGGAGAAGATCCCTAGACACTGGGGAAATACCGAGCATCTTGAAAAGAGCAAACATTGTCCCTATATATAAAGGAGGGGACAGATCTCAAGCAAAGAACTATAGACCAGTGTCATTGACGTCCCACCTCACCAAAGTATTGTATTTGAAAGAATAGTTAGAGAGAAAATTTATGATTTCCTGGAGACAAGGGAAAGATTCAACGAAAATCAGCATGGATTCCGATCAGGTAGATCATGCCTATCACAACTAATAGAACACTACAATAATATCCTAGATGCATTGGAAGGCAATGACAACTACGATGTTATATACAGATTTTGCTAAAGCTTTCGACAAATGTGACCATGGTATAGTAGCACATAAAATGAAATATATGGGAATAACAGGCAAAGTGGGAAAATGGATCTACAACTTCCTCAGAGAACGTCTGCAGGTCGTCAAAATTTAAAGTATATCTTCATCAGAATCGGAAGTACGCAGCTCAGTACCACAAGGGACAGTACTGGCCCCACTCCTGTTCATTATCATGCTAACAGACATAGACAGCAGAGTAAGCAGCAACAGTATAGTAACATCCTTTGCAGACGATACAAAGATCAGCAGAAAAATCAGCGATGTATCATACATGACGTGGAGGCCTTGCAGAGGGACACGAACAAAATATACAAATGGTCAGAAGACAACAACATGTCATTTAACACCGAGAAATTTCAGCTCTTGAGATATGGTAGAACAGAAGAACTTAGACTGCATATTATGCTCCAGAAAGACAGGAAATTCAGAGAAGCACGAAAGGATCGATCTCAAGATAATAATGACAGATGATGAGAAATTTAAAACACAAAATCAGGTAGCGATAAATAAAGCGAAAAGAGTCGCCGGACAGGTACTAAGAACGTTCAAAAGAAGGGACAGGACAGTAATGATTACCTTGGTAAAAACACTAATTATACCAAAACTTGAATACTGCTCAGTTTTGACGTCCCTATATAAAAAGGAAGAAACTAATAAACTAAAAGAAACGCAAAGGCGTTTCACAGCCAAGATTGATGGCTGCAAAGAACTCAACTACTAGGAAAGACTACGTAAACTAAATCTGTACTCCCTAGAAAGAAGAAGAGAGAGGTACACCATAATCTACATATGGAAAATGATCGAAAAACTGGTACCAAACCTAAAACTAAACCCAATTACCATTCAAACAACACTGGAAAATAGGAAAGGCAGAATGTGTAGTGTTCCCAAATTAAGGGCCCGACAAGGGACCTCCTCAACTCTGAAGGAAAATAGCTTGGTTGTCAGGGGGCCAAGGCTTTTCAACCAGTTTCCAAAGGACCTCAGAAACGTAACGGGGGTCAAAGTTGAAGTCTTCAAGAGAAGACTGGATGCCTGGCTCAGGACGGTACCAGATGAGCCGGGCGTGCCTGGCTATGTACGATGGAGAGCACAAGAAAGCAATTCGCTCCTCCACCAAGCCAGACCTAGAGGCGGGGCCACCAGCTTGACCTCCGTGTGAAGAGAGACCAACGCACGAAACAACATAAGGTAAGGTAAGGTTTGATTGAACAGCGACTGGGAAGAAATTTACTCCACCTTGCTTGCAGACACCATATCTTGGAGGTCGTTGTCAGAGACGTCTTCAAGACAGTTCATGGATCGTTCAGCGGTCCGGAGGTTCTCCTATTTCAACGGTTCCAAAAGAATTGGCAGCGGGTCAATCAAGCAAACTTCAAAACTGGAATGATGGACGACCACGTCAGTGCAGTTTTCAAAGAGAATCGTGAATGGGTACAAGAAGCTCTCGACTACTACATAAAAGCTCTTGAGTGTACGCAATCCCGCGACGACTACCGCCGACTCCTGGAGCTTAGCGTAGTCTTCCTTGGTGGGACACCTCTCCGAAGGATTCGATGTCGCTGGATGTCAAAGGCAATATACTGTCCCCAAATATTCATGTTTCAACCTCAGTTTAAGGTGTTCCCCAAGGAAGATAAGTCCATTCGAACCATGGTCCGCTTTGTTGCTCTTGTCTACGGACCAGCATGGGTCAAGGCTCCCATAATCTTTGAAGCCCCGAGCAACGATATCTCCTTCCTTAAGAAAATTCAAGAATACAGGAATAAAGTGGATGGAGCAGTTGGAGCGGCAGCTACAAAGGCATTCCAACGACATCTGCGGTATTTGAGCGAGGAGTTGGTAGCTCTGGCTCTATTCAGTGACGCAGTTTCCAATATGGAGAAGAGAAGAATCCTGGAGTCGATGAGGGTATGGGAAGGAGAGAAAGATCCAGCGAAGAGAATTAAAGTGCGGGAAGAGGACATTCCGTCACTGACGCTGAAGAAGCTGGCATCCAAGAATACCAACCGCTTCTTCCAGCCCACGCTACTAGGCTCCGATTCATCTCTAAAGAGCCATCCCAATGAAAGGATAATCCGCAGTTCCTCGAAGCTAAGGAAGTCCTCCAAGATATGCTGGTAGTGAATGATGTGGCTGAAAGAGGGGCGAAGCTAATTCAGGCTTATAACTCTTCCATTACGAAGAACAGAAACAGTATCTGCTGCAGGTGGTCGCTACACATCGACGCCAGTTTCCGAGTGCGAGCAAGGCTAACTCGTAATCGTGAGGACAGGAGAGTTGTTTTCCCGTTTCAATCAACATTGTTTGTGTTTGGTTTGCCTCTAATTAATAAATGAATCACTTAAATAATAATTTACCTATACATATGTAATACTTGAGTATCATTTTCCTAACACAAGAATCAACCAAATGTGAGCTTTTCTTAGTCAGCTTGTGCATACCCTAAACAAAGTCATAATGACCTAAAACTTGGTATGCAGTGTTTTCGCGGGGAAAGGAACCAAATAAACACTGAGCACAAAAAAATAAACAACTTCGATTTTGTGGACCACCCAAATATATACCGTATATATATATATATATATATATATATTATATATATATATATATTATATATATATATATATATATCAAAAATAAATATGGGGACATTCTATCCAGCGATAACTATAAGCCTATTGCCTCCTGCTTCTCAAAACTACTTGAGAAACTTTTGCTACGCCGACTAAATGATTATTTATGGACGTCCCTTAACCAGTTTGGTTTTAAAAGGCCTCATTCAACTGACCTGTGTATTCATGTTTTGAAAGAGGTTGTATTTAGATATACTGTTAGTAATTCAACTATTTATAGTTGTTTTTTGGATATAAGCAAAGCATATAATAGAGTACATCACAATATTCTATTTAAAAAATTAGAAGACAGGAATGTTCCACCATATGTTCTAAATTTATTGAAATTTTGGTACACACACCACACACACCAAATTTTTATTGTTAGATAAGGCAATGTATTGGTTCCTCATGCGGAGTTAAACAAGGTTCCTTACTCTCTCCTCTGCTTTTTAATATACATGTATATGTTGATGGATTAATTGCTTCTCTTAATGAGGTAAGAGTGGGATGCTGTATAGATGACACGAGGATAAATAACTCGGTCTATGCGGATGAAATGGTGTTAATAAGTCCTTCGGTGAAAGGTCTGGATCGTCTTATAAAAATTTGTGAATCATATTCTCAGAAACATAACATTAATTCTAATGTTACTAAAACTAAGGTTATGCAAATTTATCCCAAAAGCTCAAACCAAAAAGCTGATATTATTTTCAAATTGAGAGACGAACCAACAGAGCAGGTACAAGAATTTAAGTATCTGGGTCAAACTATCACCAGCATTTATATATTTCCCATAGCATTTATATCGTTGCTTAGGCATGAAATAACACACGCAAAATTTTATGACTCTAGGCTAGGGTTTAAAAATACGTTTTTGACTACTAAAATATGATTTTCATCGCTCTGCCGGGGGCAGAAGATGATTATCTATTAAGCTAAGATTTTGCAGAGGCTATTTTCTCATGCATGCGCAAGGTTTTGTCTCTATTAGAATATGGAAATCGAAAAAAATGAAAAATCGATCCACCCTACTGTACAGGGTGTCCCAGAATTAACTATTTCAATGAAATCGGACAAATTTTTTAAAAACACACTTTTATTTATGTTTATCATGTTTAATATGTGTTAAAAATGTATAAATTTCTAAATTTTTTTCATAATTTTATTTTCATAATTTTTTCATTATCTGGTCCAATGAAAGACCGTCTGAAGTCATAGAATGGCAAAGAGACTCTCCAAAAGTTAACGTGTGGCTTGGAATGACCAAATCCAAAATTTATGGCCCATTCTTCTTTGCGGAAGCAACTGTAACAGGTACCGTCTACCTTGATATGCTTCAGCAGTTTCTCGAACCACAGCTTCTTGATGATGGCATTCTTGATAATGTTGTGTTTCAACAAGATGGAGCACCATGTCATTATGCTCTAATTGTTCGAGAATACCTCAACAGACGCCTTCCGAATCGGTGGATTGGACGTGGAGGACCTCGACCTTGGCCTCCGCGTTCTCCGGATTTGACACCCCTGGATTTCTTTGCATGGGGTTTCATAAAAACAAAGGTTTATCGCCAAAAGATCAATGCTTCTTGTTGAAACACAACATTATCAAGAATGCCATCATCAAGAAGCTGTGGTTCGAGAAACTGCTGAAGCATATCAAGGTAGACGGTACCTGTTACAGTTGCTTCCGCAAAGAAGAATGGGCCATAAATTTTGGATTTGGTCATTCCAAGCCACACGTTAACTTTTGGAGAGTCTCTTTGCCATTCTATGACTTCAGACGGTCTTTCATTGGACCAGATAATGAAAAAATTATGAAAATAAAATTATGAAAAAAATTTAGAAATTTATACATTTTTAACACATATTAAACATGATAAACATAAATAAAAGTGTGTTTTTAAAAAATTTGTCCGATTTCATTGAAATAGATAGTTAATTCTGGGACACCCTGTATAAGGAACTTCAAATTCTGTACGAGCGAAGCTAAAGACACTCTTTTTGGTACTTTCTGCACCAATATTTATGGGCAGCAACTCTGGGTTAATTATAAAAAGAGGCACCTGCGGAACCCTCAATTTGCTTTACAACAGACCGTATAGACTGCTACATAAGTTACCTCCAAGATGCTCGGCCTCTCAAATGCTCGCTAACCGCGACGTTCTGAGACTCTCTGAGGTAACAAGACGTGCTCAACAGTCTAATGCGAAGAATTAAAAACCCAGACAATCCAATTGTCCAAACTATTCATCAGTCCTACTCTATGTCTTCTAGACTGTGAACCTCTTGGTATGAAAGTGCGTGCCTCTAGCTTCACTTAACTCCTGCATTAGTTATCCCATTACATGTACTTATTTTTATGAAACCGCTCTTACTATTTCGTTATTATTTCTCGTCTCCTGACGTGTATCAGTGTTTTTTTTATAACCGGAGTCCGTTTTTGTTTTTGTTTTTAAAGTTAGCGTTTAATTAATTGTATCGTTGATTACCTTTATGGCTACTGTACCTTTTTTTTAGGTTGAGGGATCTGTCTTCTGCCAATAAACAGCATTATTGTCATTATCATTATCATCATATTTGTAGTCTTAGCAGTGGGTAGTTTTTATTATTATTATTATTATTACTTGTTTCAGTACCTGTCTTATTTTTTATCTCCTTTAATCATAATTTTTAGTTGGTTTGTTTTTAAATGTATTATTGTTTGATTTATATTATCGCTTATTACCTTCAAGAATATTGTACTATGTTATGGGATTTATATTCTGCCAAAATAGCTTATCATTACCATTATCATATACTGTATACGGGGCTCCAATAAACCTTAGCCCCCCCGCCCATGGCCTAAACCATTAGAGGTACAGTAAAACTAAACATACCTTACAAAAGAGAATTTAATCCTGCATTTAATGAGAAACAATTAAAACTTGGCGTTTTCGCCATTGGCTTCCAAGACAGCCTGAATTCGCTTTGGGTGGCTTGCCAAAAGTGACGTGAATAGATCTTGATCGTTACGCAAATTTGCTAAAACAGTTTCAATGTGTTGCGTCATTGTATCCTTCGAAAATCGATTTGCTGCAGGTTCTTGAAACAAGAGACATTCAACCTTGTCCTTTATAACTGATCCAATGTGTTCACAGACGTTCAGGTCAGGAGAATTTCCTGGCCATTCTTCATTTCCAAAGAAATCGATCTCATGGTTCCACAAAAACTGTTGAGTGGCTAATGTCTTAAAGCAGGGGGCCTTATCGTGCAGAAGTGTGACCTGATCGACATCCATAACATTGTTTGGGTTTCTTAGAAAAGGAATGAAATGCTGGGATAGAATAATATCACGAAAATACTGTCTATCCCAACTCTGACCATTTGACTTCAGCACCCACATGAGCTTCTTTGCAGTGAACAAAACAAACACACCAACACAGTCTGGACTTTTTAATAATTTGCGATAATATTTATTGTCATCGATTTCATCTGGTGTTGTGGCCCACACTCGATCATTTTGGTAGTTAGGCCGACGTGTTACGTAAACAAAAAATTCATCGGAGACAGCTAAATGCATAAAATCATCCACATCCCAATCTTCAAGATAATGGGCAAACCACATTCTGTCATTGATGTTAAATTGAGTTTTTCTTGGCTTTGGAAGTTCATGCCAAGGCTTTAAACCTTGCCTCTGACGGTACAGTCGAATGATCTCACCACTAACGATCTTTCCTCTCAACACTTCGATCTCTCTAGAAAGTTTAGCACAGCTGTTTTTCCGCTTACGCGTACCGCTTTCAATGATGTCCTTTGTTTCCTGAGAGAGTGGCAAATTTGGGCGCCCAGATTTGGTTGTATCCATTTCACATTCATCCAAAGTTTTATTCCAATTTCTTTTGACGAAGTCCTCACTTCTTCGCAACTTTTTGGCAACCTATGAACGTGTTATAAAGGTGGCTCCAGCATCACGAGCTTCCCGAAATGTTATTGCTCGTACGCGATCTATCACACGTTGCCTCTCCGAATCACCAATTAATTGAGAAGCCATTATATTATCACTTTATCAGCTAGAGTAATTTTAATACCTGCAATAAATAAAGAATTTTATATATTTTTATAATCAATAAAAACTATTTCGATATACGTAAACATGTAAGCTGCAAATGGGGGGCTAAGGTTTTTTGGAACCCCTTATATGTATACTGTATATGGTAGACTAGCCATGAGTGGATCCTAGGGTTTTTGCTGGTCTGAAACATTATAATATATATATATATATATATATATATATATATATATATATATATATATAGATAGATAGATAGATAATTATATATATATATATATATATATATATATATAATATATATATATATATAAAGTTGGTTTTTCCGCCAGTGCATCATCAGCAAACTTGGATTATCCACATTTTTTGGGATCCTCCAAAATACAGTATGTAAAAGTATTACTCTATAATAAACATTATATTATATTCATTTTATTGTGTAAATATATACATTTTAAATAAAATTCACATTTTTATTGTGAAAAATTGCATACACGGTAAATCTACAGAAATTCTCGCCAATTTCCAGAATTTTTTCTCGCTTTTCTCCAGAAATTTAGGAAAGTGCACAGTTAGTTATAGTGAGTACAGTTAGTGTTTTTGTTGTATGTTGCATACAGTAATATAACTATAATATGTTATTGTACAGTACTGTACTTCTGGTGAGTTATAATACAGTAATTTTCTTCAAACGCAATTTAAAACGCTTTTTTTATATATTTACCTATTTTTTCATGGAAAACAGTCGATTATCAACACTGCCTCTAAAGCAGTGATGCACAAACCCTGGCCCGCGGGCCAAATGTGTCCCCCACGGGTCTTTTCAGTGGCCCCACGGGTCTTTTCAATTCAATGAAAAAGTTAGAATATAAAAGTGACCCAATTTATGACTTAGATGGAAAGTAAGTAGGCTAATACATTTAGTTATTTTCTTCGCTTGGCCCTCACATCAAAAAAGTTTGTGCACCACTGCTCTAAAGCATCGATGTGCGGATAAACCAACTTTATATATATATATATATATATATATATATATATATATATTTAATTGGAAGGTCCTGGGTTCGATTCCCGGGCGGTTCGCCTCATTTTTCATTTATTCGTTATTTCTCTTCCCCGTGTGCAGAGACGCTCCTTATTTACGTCGTTTCTATTCATATATATATATATATATATATATATATATATAATACTTTTGTTGAGTTTGAACGACGGTTCAGGATCGACCTGCCGTCGACCTCTCTGCAGCATCCCGCCTCATTTGCGGGACGGACTTGGTGAAGGAGGGAATTGCTGTCTGATCTCCTCCTGCCTTCCTAGCCAGCCACGCATGGCTGGTCAGGGACTTTGCGCAAGAATCTGTCCAGCTTGTTCTTGAAGTTATTCAGGTCGGTGTGCTAGAGATTCCTCACTTCTTTTGGAAGGACATTGAAAAGCTTTGGGCTCCGTATTCTGAGGGTATTTTCCATCCTCGTTTTCATTGCCCCTTGTCTCACCGCGGCTGGGACCGTCCAAAATCTGCCTCTTCTCTCATTCCAGTTTGTTTCTATTTCATTTCTGAGGTTAGGGACAGAGCCCTCAAGTATTTTCCATATGTATATTATTGTGTACCGCTCGCGCCTTCTTTCGAGAGAGTAGAGTTCCAGGGATTGTAGTCGAGACCAGTAGTCTTCACCTTCCGTTTCCTCTAGCTTAGACGTAAAAGTCCTTTGTGTAGCTTCACTGTTCGCAATGTCTCTTTTTCTGTGTGGGCTTGTGAGTACTGAGCAATACTCAATTATTGGTGGGACTAGACTCTTCCATAATTTGAGCATGATGTTTGCTTTTCTGCTGCGGAAGCTCCTCCAGATGATTCCCATTATTTTTCTAGCCGTTGCAATTTTTATTTTATAGTGCTCTCTGAATTCTGCATCCTACGACATTATTACTCCAAGATCCCTGACTTGTGGATTTGGTGTTATCTGTTTGGCTTGCGGAGTTTTATACCCTTTTTTCTGTAGCTCTTCGTTATTACCATATCTTAGAAGTTGGAATTTTTCTTCGTTGAACTTCATATTGTTGTCTTCTGCTCACTGGAATAATGTTTCAATGTCGTTTTGTAATTTTCTTATGTCATCTTCGTCAATATTTCCTTACATATCTTTGTGTCATCTGCGAAGCATGATACAATACTGTCCTTAATATCTGCATCAATATCTGCAATCATTATTATGAACAGCAAGGGAGCTAATACTGTCCCTTGTGGGACAGAGCTCACGGCTTCCGAGACTTCCGATTTAATTCCGTTTACCACCAATCTTTGCGTTCTTTGCGTCAAGAAATTAAATATCCACCTTCCTAGCTTTCCAGTAATTCCTGTATCCTTAAGTTTGTGTGCTATGATTCCATGGTCACATTTATCGAAGGCGTTAGCAAAGTCCGTATATATTACATCAATGTTTTGTCCTCGACACAATGTTCCTAATATTTTCTCCTGGTGGTCTAGTAGCTGTGTTGATAGAAGCCATGTTGATTTGGGTTGTATAAGTCTTTTTCTTGTAGGTAGTAGGTAGTTTTGCCTCTAATTATGCGTTCAAAACACTTTATAATGTGTGAGGTGAGAGCCACTGGCCTATAATTTTTGGGCATTGCTCTGTTACCACCTTTAAATAGGGGGGCAATGTTTGCGTTCTTTAAGGGGAGTAGAATTTGTCCTGTGTCAAGTGATTTCCTCCATAGAAAGTATAGCGGTTTTGCAATACTCTCTTTGCATTTCTTCAGAAATGTGGCACTCCATGTGTCTGGCCCTAACGCTGAATTGTCTCGCATCTGTGATAAGGCCGTAATTACATCTCCTTCAGTGAACTCGAAGTCCATTAATAGGTTTGTGCCGGGATTTGTTCTTGGTTGATCTGTATCTATGTCGAAAAACTCGTCTGGGTTTTCCACTTCCATCTCGGACTTAGGGGTGCTAAACACAGATTTAAATTGTTCCCTAAGCAGTTCACTTATTTCTTTCGGGTCATTTGTGTATTCGGCCTCCCCGTCTATCAACGGTCCAATACTCTCCTTACCTTACGCTGCATTTTCCTTTTCACAAACGTGTAGAAGTATTTTGGTTATGTTTTATGTTTTCTGCTACCTTGTTTTCCTCCTCGTTTGTCTTATGGATGAATGTTTGCTTTAGGTCCATTTCTATTTCGCCAAGTTTTCTCTCTAGTTTGAGTCTCTCTGCAATATGTCTCTCTGGAATATGTTTCAGTATTATAGGTTTGGTTTCCGTCTCTATTATACATAGTATTTCTTGTGGAGTCTTCTCGTGAAGTAGCAATTCCCAATTTACCTCCTTTAAATCTTTATTTACGTTTTCCCGATTTACTTTCTTTGAATTTATCTTTAAGCCTTCAAACATTCCATCTGCCTCGCTAGAATGCGTTTTCGGACCTCTGGGTGGCAACTTCAATTGTATATCGATGTGGTTATGGTCGGAGAACTTTGTGTGCGTTACTTTTTATTTATTATTATCTCGTTATTTGTCCAGATTAAATCCAAAACGTTCTCCTTTCTCGTGGCTTCACCGATTTCCTGGGTAAGGGCGTAATGTTCCATAATATCTAATAGCATTGTTGCTTGGGTTCTGTCATCTTTAGTGATGTTGCCATGAAACTTCTCAACATATATATAACTTCGTCATTTTTCTTCCATGATATGAATAGGAAATTAAAATCTCTGATAATTAGAATATTTGTTGCTGGAGTTTCAAGTAATTTTAACATGTTTTCTATTTCATTTGTAGCAAATTGGAATTCACTTTTTCTGGTGTTTGGTGGTCTGTAGATGTTCATAATGGTTAGGTTCAGTTCTTTTACCTCTAATATAATAACTTCAACTGTGCTGTTTGATTTCGTTACCCTCACTTCACATGTGTATGTGTTTTTCACGTAGATACAACACCCTCCCCCTCGTCTAGTCACTCTATCTGCTCTGTATATGATGTAGTCCAGCAATGCTATTTCAGTATTCTCGATGCAGTTTTCACAGCCTTTTTCGCACTTATGTAAGTGTGTTTCCGTTAGACATATGATATCTATGCTGGTTTCCGTAGCTAAATTTTGCAAGTATTGTAATTTGCAGTCTGCATGGTCCGTATAGAGGCCTTGTATATTTGTGTATAATACATTTACCGGGTTTCTAATCTTCGTGTTCGATTTTCCTAAATGATGGTCGTTTCCTGGTCGATGTCGGTTCCTGTTTGATGTTATTGGTTGGGCCGCTGCATTTGGGAGTATTGGGGTTGCGGCTCGAGATACCACTGTGGTTGTTGTATTATTGGTGGGTGGTGTTGAATAGAAGGGTGATGTGCATAATGTTGTGGTGCATATGTTTGCGGAGTTCTCTCTCTCCTTGTTAGAAGGGCAAGCTGAGCTTTTATTATCCTCATTTCTTCTAAAAAATATGTTTCATTACTCTTGTTATTACTTCTATGTTGAATATGATCTGTTCTTTCCCGTTCTCTTCTTTGCGTGCCCTTTATGTGAAAATGCGGGCACTCTATGTTCAGGCATTTTTTCTCAGTAATTGACTGTCTGCACATACGAGGGTGAAAAAAGTTGCAGTTTGGTCCGTACCTGCACTTCCCATTCCTCATCATATAGAAGCATTTTGTAAGGTGATTGTATATGTAGTTTGAGCCATATTTGCACGCACCCATTTTATAATATTCGCATATGGCCCGTCGTTTAAATTCCCTCTGAGTCTTATGTGATTCGATTTCCTTCTTCTGCTCCGCCACTACTTCTTCCCTACTCACTGGGGTTGTTTTCTTCGGCGTGTATTTCGCATCTCTCTCTTCTGTCATGGGTACCTCTTTATCTGAGGCTGCTTTCACCCCTCCCTGTAATGTGTTTTCTCTTTCGCATATAACGCGAAGCAATGGAATCGCAAAC
This sequence comes from Bathynomus jamesi, assembly GCA_023014485.1. Taxonomy (NCBI): domain Eukaryota; kingdom Metazoa; phylum Arthropoda; class Malacostraca; order Isopoda; family Cirolanidae; genus Bathynomus; species Bathynomus jamesi. The sequence continues at coordinate 688,434 of JAJOZX010000467.1, read as the reverse complement.
ATCACGAAACATTTCGTTTGGTATTTGTGTGCATTCTCGTTCAATGGCTGCTCTCAATTCAGCGACTGTTGCAGGTTTTATAGCGTAGACTTTGTCTTTTAAGTATTCCCATAAAAAAAAGTCTAGTGGTGTGAGGTCTGGTGAACGCGGAGGGTATTCTACGAAACCCCTTCGTCCAATCCACATCCACATCGTGCCAAGTACCACTCGCAATACTCCACTCTTCGGTCCGGATCATCTTCATTAATAGCATAGACTAATCTTGGAATGTAACTTTTCCATTGACAGCGCTTCAAAATGCGTTGGACAGACCATTCTGAAATTCCTACCTCACGACTCGCTTGCCGCACAGATTTTCTTGGACTTTGGTGATACGTTTCCAGTACTCTTTCTTGCTTTGTGGGGCTTGTCGATGTCCGTGGTCTTCCGGAACGCTTCTTGTGGACATTCTGAACAGTTCCATCGGCTTCAAACTTATCTCTAATTCGAGTGATGGTAAGTCGCGTTGGTGGATCTGTTTGAAACTCCCTCCTAAACTGTCTTTGCACTTCAACTGCGTTTTCACACTTCCAGTAGCATTTTAGAATGAATTTCCTTTGTTCAAAGCTTAGTCTGACTGCCATTATTAATTCTAATGGGTTTAACTTGGAAAGAAAGAAACATCAATTGAGCTATCAGCTGTTAAAGTGTGTATACATTTTTTTGGGACGCCCTGTGTATATATATATATATGTGTGTGTGTGTGTGTCTAAATCCCCAAGTAGCGCCAATAGTAAGCCATCTTCTTTATCAATTCCGTCGGATTTTGTAAATAAGTGGGATTTTCTTGTACGACCTACATTTTTTAAGTTAGCTTACGCTAGGTTAGGTTAGGTTAGGTTAAAAGCGCTTCCCCACCCATAGAGGAAGAAGCGAGCCAAAATCAAGGTCCAGGGTTTTGGAGATGCCTAGACACTCTGCGTTTGAAAGATTGGACGTCATAGACAGGAGGAAAGAGGGAGTGAGGAAGATTGTTCCAGAGTTCACTGGTTCAGTAGATGAACGGTTGAAAATACCGATTAACCCTTGCGTTAGAGAGTTGGACAGAAAAGGAATGAGAATATGTCGAAAGTCTGGTGCTGCGTGCTCTCCTTAAAGGAGGAGGTATGCAGTTAGGGAGTTCAGAAGAGCAGTGTCCGTTATAATAGTGATAGTAAAGACAGAGTGAAGCAACATTGCGGAGAAGAGAGAGAAGCATTGAAGACAGTCAGTAAGAGACGGGAAATTGGCGAGACGAAAAGCCTTTGCTTCCACCTGGTCATGTACGGCTGTGTGGGTTGAGCCATCCCATACATGGGAAGCATACACCAGCCAGGGGCGGACAAGACCCCTGTACAGAGAGAGCAACTGGAGTGGGGGTGAAGAAACTGCGGAGACGGTATAGCATACCTAACCTCTAAGAAACTGTTTTGGAAAGTGAGTGGATGTGATCTTTATATAAAATATATAACCTGTTCGACCTCGACCTACTGGGTAAAAAATGGTCACGAACGAAAATTTACACAAATGTTCAAACAACTTCGGTTTTTATGACTTATATATATATATATATATATATATATATATATATATATTATATATATAACGATAATAACAAATTTTGGAAATTTGTTAAGAATCAAACGGGTGTCAAAAATGTCCTCCCTCCGACAATCGATGGGGTGTCGGGGGAGGATGAAATTACAAAGCTGTGGAAAAACCACTACTCTAACATTCTTAACAGTGTGAGTAGGGATAATCTTAAGATAGATTGCAGCGAAACGATTGTGGGAGGGACAAGAGAAATACTTTGATATCATTTTCTGAAGTAAAGAGGTTAATTAAAGAGTTAAAGACTGGTTCTGCGTCAGGGGTAGATGACTTATCGAATGAGCACTTAAAATATGCAAATGACGTAGTATGTCTGCATATATCATTGCTCCTATCAGCCATGCTTGCTCATAGCTATATCCCTGCAGAGTTCATGAGGGTATGTATCTTGCCCCTAGTCAAAAATAAGTACGGAGACATTCTGTCTAGCAATAATTACAGGCCTATTGCTGTCGCTTCCTGCTTCTCGAAACTACTAGAAAAACTCTTGTTACGCCGATTAAATGATTTCCTATGGACATCTAATCAGTTTGGCTTTAAAAGGTCCCACTCAACTGACCTGTGTATCTATGTACTTAAAGAAATAATATCTAAATACATTGACAGTAATTCAACTATTTATAGCTGTTTCCTAGATATAAGTAAGGCATATGATAGGGTGAACCACAATATTTTATTTGCAAAACTAGAAGACAGGAAGGTTCCCATGTACATATTAAATTTATTGAAATTTTGGTATTCCCACCAATCTTTCACTGTTAGTTGGGGCAATGTACTATCCGAATGTTTTGGCTCCTCTTGCGGGGTGAGACAAGGCTCCTTGCTTTCGCCTATGCTGTTTAATGTGTATATCGACGGATCAATTGCTTTACTTAATGGGGCAACAGTGGGATGTTGTATAGATAACACAAGGATAAATAACTTAGTTTATGCCGATGATATGGTGTTAATAAGTCCCCCTGTTAAAGGTCTGGATCGGCTACTAAAAGTCTGCGAAGTGTATTCGCAGAAACATGATATTCTTTTTAATGTTACAAAAACTAAGGTTATGCAGTTTCATCCTAAAAGCTGTAATCAGCCAGCTGATATAAGGTTTAAAATGAATGGTGAAGTAATTGAGGAAGTACAAGAGTTTAAGTATTTGGGTCAAACTATTACCAGCTCCTTGAGTGATGAGTCAGATATAAGAAAACAATCTCGAAGCCTGTGTGCTGAAGCGAATATGACCATAAGGAACTTTCGATTCTGTACAAGCAGTGGTGCAGTGCTGTGGGAACGCGTGGGAACGGCGTTCCCTTACTTTTTTTGGTAGACGGAACGGCGTTCCCTCACTATTTCAAATAAATCCGAACTTGCAAATCTCTAACGTCATGAAATTTTAATTCCCAACCCTAGAAGAAATATGAGAAAGAATCATTAACTGCTTCATTTCTTTTAGCTTCGACTGAGGCAATGCTAGCCTATAAAGATCTGGTGAAACAGTCACCACAGCGTACCAGTTGTTAACTTTTTTTTAGTTAATCATTCCAGTTGTTAGCTATTTTTATTGATCGTACTGGATGTCGTATATCTAATGACACTGGAAATACTGCATCTTCAACCTTGGAATATATCCTAATATCCAGTGCATATGACCTCAAAATATCCCTGAAATTGGTCAGATTTCAAAAGATTTCCCGGGGGGCTTACAGTGCCCCCGGACCCCCAGCTGTATGGGCTCGCCGCGCTCGCCATTGTCCCCCCCGCATCTGAGTGACACTTTCAAAATGCGTTCCCTCACTTCTTTATTTAGCACTACACCACTGTGTACAAGTGAAGCTAAAGACACTCTCTTTCGTACTTTCTGCAGTAATATATACGGACAGCAACTGTGGGTGAATTATAAAAAATGTTCTGGCAGATCTCTAAATTTGCTGTACAACAGATCTTTTAGACTCTTACATAAATTACCCCCGAGATGCTCAGCTTCGCAAATGTTTGCTACCCGCAATGTCCCGAGCTTCCCGGAGGTAACAAGACGTGCTCAATACAGTCTAATGCAAAGAATTAAAAAATCAACCAAGCCGATCATCCAAGCTATCCATGAGTCCTGCCATTTATCCTCTAAGGCTGCTATGGACTTCTTGGTACGAAAACGTCTGTCTGTAGCTCCACTTAACTTTGACATTACAGTATTATTTCTAATCAATCGTATATATTTCTATCCTTAGTATATGAACTGTCATTGTATTAATAATATTTGTCATATGGACTATAGTCTGCCAATAAACCTTTTTATTTTCATTTTCATTTTCATATATAATTCAACTGAATTTCTTCACTTGAAACTCTGGTTCTTGTTCCTTTCTTATAGAAATTGCATTGTGCAGAATTGGGAGAAATTCCAAAATTATTCTGGGGTCGTGCAGAATGGTTTACATTTTACCCCTATGGACCCTGAGGGGAGTGACATAAGGTGCATTATCGTCAGGCTTTCATATCCACCCCACCCACTGCGGTGAGTATTAGCCTCTCAACGGAGGAGGTGTCAATGCCACAAACTTCTCACTGTCGCCCGGTTAGACTGTCAAGACCTTTAACTAGCGTTCTCTTCCTTGTACCCGGGAACTTTCGCCGGTGGTCCTACACGACTTGAAGTATGTACTGCTGCTGAAATTTGTATGAGTCTGCTGCCTCCAGAAATGTATCTTTTACCGTGTCTCTATCCTCGAAAGGGTTCTTGCGTTTAGCTAACATGTGACTCGATGGGCCAAGTAAATGTGGATTGTTGGACAGCAAGTTGAAATTTCAATTCCTTCATCTTCGTCTTGCGCAGTTCACTTTTGGCTGGAAAGTCGCTCTCATATTTCTTGTGAATAGTTTTAAAATGCCTCTCAACATTTCCCTTCTTAGCAAGAGCTACGGTCGAATGATAAATCAAACACACGCCCTTTGAATTCGCTAATGTGAAAAAATAATCACCTTCCCACTCATTGTGAAAAAGATAAGATTTTGTTTTTTGTTGCTTGGTCCGACACTCATGATTAACCCTCCACTAAAATTTTAATTGAAAAATTCACTCGAAACCTACGTTTGGGGTAATTTTTTTTTATAAAAGTTTAGAATTTTAGAAATTTAGTACACTTACATGTGCTTGTTTTCTTTGCAACAACTTTCAGGTTACTGACTACTCTGCAATAACTGCTGTCGGTTCGTGGAATGACCGCGGTGTTGCCAAGTTTGGCATGTTCGTCACCCATAGCGCGTAAAACCAACAACTCGTGTACCGTAAGAATTTGTGGAGCATATCATTGAACAATACTCTTCTCGAAACGTGTTAGAAGAAAGTGAACATTACCAGCTGGCGTAGTCTCCACAAAATCAGTGCATAATTAAAAAAACAAATGGACGAGTAAAAACGTGTGTAGAGTGGATGGCCAATAAAAAAAAGAACGGCTTTAGGAATAGGAATACAAACAGATTACGAGTGCGATCTTTCTCTCTGTCGCAACCTAGAGAGGTGTCAACCCTAAGTTAACCGTATTGTAAGTTTTAAAAATTTATGCGGTGTATTTGGAACGAGTTAACCGTCCACCGGTCGACCGCGATCGTCATCCTTAACACCCTTGGATTAGCCAAACTTTTTTCCCCGAGACTGTAAGTTACGTCAAAATTACTGAGAAAAATTATTACATTTTTATGCAGGTCATTGTTTTTAGGCATGGAACTGCTCTTGCAAATAACCTCAATATTGTTTGTAGAAAAAAGAGAGAAACCAAAAAACAGAAATTATTATGGTATAAGTGAATCCGATACCACAATTGGAATAAAACAACAGTAAAATATATATATATATATGTAAAGAACGACGCTTGTATAGAAGAACGTTCAGCACAAGATGAGGAGGGAGAACGAACAAAGGAAAAATGAGGTAACCACCCGGGAATCGAACCCGGGATCTTCCGATTGCCGGTCAGATATGCTATCCACTACACCATGGGCCTCGATTGATCAGAAGTCGTAATTCTCCTACATATCTGACCGGCAATCGGAAGATCCCGGGTTCGATTCCCGGGTGGTTACCTCATTTTTCATTTGTTCGTTCTCCCTCCTCATCTTGTGCGGAACGTTCTTCTATACAAGCGTCGTTCTTTACATTAATTATACTGTGTGTTATTTGCAGTTAAAATGTATATATGTGCGGCATGCGGGACGTGCCCCCTCAGGGCATTGGTTTCTGCTCGTATGTAGGAGAATTACGACTTCTGATCAATCGAGGCCCATGGTGTAGTGGATAGCATATCTGACCGGCAATCGGAAGATCCCGGGTTCGATTCCCGGGTGGTTACCTCATTTTTCATTTGTTCGTTCTCCCTCCTCATCTTGTGCGGAACGTTCTTCTATACAAGTGTCGTTCTTTACATTAATTATACTGTGTGTTGTTTGCAGTTAAAATGTGTATATATATATATATATATATATATATATATATATATATATATATATATATATATATATATAAGGGCGGAGTGAAAATGATCATTTACAATTTACACTATATACCTATATATAGTGTCCGAGAAGTGTCTGAAATAAAATGAAAGTTAATATTTCTTAACCAAATTGACTTAAGCATAAACTTAAGCATAAACTTAAGCATGAAGAAGAGCGGGCTGTCCCCAACTCAAATTGCAAGAGAACTTGGAATTTCTAGGAAAACTGTTTATATATGGTTGACGAGGTGGCAAGAGGAAGGGAATCTACGAGATCACCGCAGGACCGGAAAACCTCGACTGACAACTGCTGCGGATGATCGGAGGATCTGCGATGTTGCCGAAGCCCATCCCTTTACCAATGCTGTTGTCATAATGGAACAATTGCAGCTTGATGTTTTGGCAATGACAGTAAGGCGGTGGCTACATGAAGTTGGGTTACACCATCGGACCCCGGTTATCATGGAGAAGTTAAATCAGCAACCTCGAGAAAATAGACTTCGATTTGCTCAGTAACATGTTAACAAAGGACTTGACTTTTGGAGGCGAATGATATTTACCGACGAAAAGACCTTGTCCTCCATATCCCATGGCCGTCTTCATGTTAGAGGAGGAACAATACTCGATAAACTCAAGAGCACATCTATGAGGAAGCATGTAGCGGTCATGTTACTTGTAACATGTGGGGATAGATTCATCTGTATGGTGTAGGAAAGCTCACCAAAATAGAAGGGAGGTTTACTGAAGACCAGTATATAGAAATTTTGGAAGAGGTTATGCTTCCTTCTGTGCGTGCATATGCTCTGCTATTTCCTGAGCGAATCATTGTTATTCAAGACAGGTCTCCAGTTCACACAGCACGGATCGTCACACGCTGATTCTCTGAGCAAAGAAATATAGACATTCTGGATTGGCCAAGTAAGTGTTGTGGTATGAATCCCATCGAGAATATATGGGCCAATATTGTAAATGTGTGGGAACCGGCGGAGGAACGAACAACGGACCAGCTTTTACAACACACATTTAGTGAGTGGGAGGTGCTGAGGAGGAATCAACAGCTGATATATAATCATGTTGCTTCTATAACACATCGACTGCAGGAAGTCATAGACAACAACGGTGGCTGGACAAGATATTAAATTTGTTGTGCTCATGTATAAAATATCTTTCAAATATAATGGTAATTATGAATGTGTAACACCTTTGCAAAATTGCCAAATATCATCGTTTAAATGGTTCTATGTTTATTGATATGAATCACTGTAATAGTTTTTTTCTGTAATTCTCTCCTTTGAGGTGAGAGACCGACAAGAGTCACAGCTGCAGTGGTTCAACACTTAAGTTGTAACGTGGAACTTATTAATACAAAACAATTATATGCATTTATGATGCTGCCTCAATACAAAACATTCTTCGTTTCTAAATATTTCTCTCAATAACTGCTTATTACTATATCAGTGTTGCTGATCTAGAAATAGCATTTGCTCCGGATATAACAATGCCATACCAGTAGTATCCATTCAGCTGTCGTCCATTTGCGAATTGGAAGGTATTCTAAGCATTGACGTATAAAACCTACAAATACCCATCAATCTGGTAATTTGGAATTTGCTCAGGGTGCAATAATGCCTACCAACAGCTCTGTTCGTTCAGGATGACAGGCTTGCCAATGCCATGAACACTCATCACGTCTGAAGGTTTTTTTTAGTTTTTACAAGACCATTTTTTTATTCACTTCATTGACATCCTCCTTGTTAATATGTATCCCCTTCTTAAATTTATATTTAATTATTCATTTTTGTTTCCTTAGTAATATGTAAACCAAAGTGTTGAATGGAAATAAGTATGTTCTAAGGACATTTGGCAATGAGTCAACCAACCAACCAGCGCTCACTCACTAAACAGTCATTCATAAAATGTTACAACTGTTTGTAGTACACACAAAAAATATATGCCGGGTGTCGCTATCTGTTCTCAAGAGTGTCCTACGAATAACGAGCGCAACTATACAGTTGCCCACATATGTAAGGTTCCTCGCCTCACAGGCGACTCTGCACATGTGGCAAAGCCACAGTGTTCGTCAAGATACCCCAACTGGGGGAAGGTGGGATAGAGGGGGAAAACCGAGTCCAAGTCTGTGTTCATAAAGAAAAACAATTAATATGATCGTGAACAGCGTTGAACTCCATGTAATTTACTAGTCTTATAGAGTAATAAGGTTCCATTATGATTACTGCAAATCCATATGAACAGCTATTACAAAAGAACTTTTTATATACAAGTGAATGCGAAATGTTCGCCTGCAGAACATTTTCGCGTTTTACGCGTAGGCCATAGTTTACGCGAAAATATCCAGCAAGCGAAAATTTGACAATTTAAACTAATCTTTGGAAAATAGTAAGAAAATATCATAAAACTTAGATCATTAAAATACTTTATTTGAAAAGTAAATTCAGTATAATATATTTGACCCCTGTAACGTTTCTGAGGTCTTTTGGAAGCTGGTTAAAAAGTCTTGGCCCCGTGACAACCAAGCTATTTTTCTTCAGTGTTGAAGAGGTCTCTTGTCGGGTCTTTAATTTGGGAATACTACACATTCTTCCTTTCCTATTTTCCAGCGTTGTTTGGATGGTAATTGGGTTTAGTTTGAGGTTTGGTACCAGTTTTTCGATCATTTTCCACATGTAAATTATTAATTTCTTCCTTTTTGTATGGGGACGTCAAAACTGAGCAGTAAGGGAATCATTACTGTCTTGTCACTCCTTTTGAACGTTCTTCGTACCTGTCCCGCGACTCTTTTTGCTTTGTTTATTGCTATCTGATTTTGTGTTTCTTATTTGGCATCATCGGTCATTATTACCCCCCAAATCGACCGCTATCATGCTTCTCTGAATTTCTTGTCTATCTGGAGCATAATATGCAGTCTCTTTAAGTTCCTCATTTCTACCATATCTCAAGAGTTGAAATTTCTCGGTGTTAAATGTCATATTGTTGTCTTCTGACCATGTGTATACTTTCGTGTACCTCTGCAAGGCCTCCATTTCATTTGCATCGCTGATTTTTCTGCTGATCTTTGTATCGTCCGCAAAGGATGTTACTATACTATTGCTGTTTACTCCACTGTCTATGTCTGTTAGCATGATAATGAACAGGAGTGAGGCCAGTACTGTACCTTGTGGTAGTGAGCTGCATATTTCTGATTCTGATAATGATACACCTTAAATTTTGACGACCTTTAGACGTTTTCTGAAGAAGTTGTAGATCCATTTTCCCATTTTGCCTGTTATTCCCATCTGTTTCATTTTATGTGCTATTATACCAAGATCGTATTTGTCGAAAGCTTTAGCAAAATCCATGTAGTTTTCATTGCCTTCAAGTGCATCTAGGATGTTGTTATAATGCTCTATAAGTTGTGATAGGCGTGATCTTCCTGATCGGAATCCGTGCTGATTTTCGTTGAATTTTTCCAGCGTCTCCAAGAAGCCAGATTTTCTCTCTGATTATTCTTTCAAATATTTTGGTGAGGTGGGACGTCAAAGACCCTGGTCTATAGTTCTTTGATTAAGATCTATCCCCTCCTTTATATATAGGGACAATGTTCGCTCTTTTCAAGATGCTCGATATTTCCCCACTGTTCAGGGATCTTCTCCATATCCAATATAAGGGTGTAGCTATTTCATTTTTACAGTTTTAATTAATACTGCGTTCCATTTGACCGGACCCTGCAGCTGAATGTGGTTTCATTTGTCCTCTAGCTCTCGCTACATCTTCTGTGGTAAAATCAAAGTCTGTTATACATTCTCCTTGCAATTTCTCTTCGAAGAATATATCTATGTCAGATATCGCTTTGTCACTTTTTGGGGTACTGAAGACCGATTCATACTGGGCTCTCAATGTTTCAGATATTTCTTTTAGATCGTCTGTTAGTTCATTATAACAAGAATGTCATGAATGCCGCTAATTTCCCAACCCTTCCGAATGGTCTCCCTCATTTTGTGTAGGTTATCCCAATATCCCATGCAGAGACAATCCATTTAGCATGAATATGTTTCAGTGTGGAGAGCTTCAAATCTATCTTACAGAGACATTCATTTACGTTGAGTGCTACTGAAACTTTATCCGCATACCAAGAGGTAAAACTTGCCTTGATAGACGACCTCAACCTCGACCAATCACAGTTCAGAATAAATGTCGTCATTCATGACGTCATTTTAATATGTAAGATTATAACTAGCAACTGTTGACCACGAAATTATGATGCCGCAAACTCGTCCAAGGATATGAAAGAGCGAAAATTTGCTGCCGCGAAATTAACCTCGTTTACAGTACAGTATATATACTTATAAACTCATACAATATTATACTAATGTTTGTGAAATGACGTTGATGGGCCAAACCGAGGTGTTGACATGGTTACTGGCATGATCTATGTTCATACCATATTTCTGCACCGTATGACGAACACCAACTCTGAAAATGAATCCAGCTCAAGATGAAATTGCACAGCGAGGCCGGATAATTGGTATGCAGGAAGCAGGCCTCTCTGATGCTGACAGAACCAAGGAATGGGGAATTTCGAAGCCTACTGCTCGACGCTGGGTGCAGAGGCGGCAGGAGACTGAGAATCTGCTAGATCGTTCTAAGTGTGAGGCACCAAGAAAGACCGACCCAGAATGATCCTATCAACAACGCAGTCGCCATCCGGGAGACACTACATATGGGCGTGTCAGTGGACACCGTAAAGAGACGGTTGCATGAAGCAGGGTATCACCGCTGTACTCCTGCCAAAAAAGAGAGGATCGAGGAACGACATCGTCAGGCCAGACTCTCGTTTGCTTGCCAGCATATAAATGATGATCTCGCATTCTGGAGCAGAGTTATCTTCCCTGATGAGAAGACGTTTCCGTCTACAACTCACGGCCGTCTTCGGTGTTGGCGATAGGACAACACGAGATATACCCGCCAAAATATTTACGAAGTGGCACGGAGTGAGCACGTGACGGTGAATGTGTCAGGATGGATGCACCTGCAAGGACTAGGAGAGCTGACTGAGATCCACGGGAGGTTTACGGCAGATCAACATATAGAGTTCATGGAGGAGGTGATGCTGCCTTCTGTACGCGCATATGCCTTGCCCTATCCTGAGCAGATTATCTTTATGCAGGTATGTTGTATTTGTGTGTTATAAAATATTATACTATTACTAGAGTAATATTTATGTATTACACGCATTTGTATGTCCGGTTTCCACATTTACATGGGACGAATAATGGTCATAAAATAAGTCTCTCAGTACTATGACAACACTTTAGGATTTTATTCTGGATAACTGCATACTGTATTATTTGTATAACTGCGCACAATTACATTTAGCTGAGAGAAACCCCTAATACATAGGGGTTAAAACCTATTTCGAATAGTAGGTTACTGATGAAGTGTATGGATGAAATATAATTTTACTTTTAATATTTAAAATCCATTTGCAGGACAACTCTCCCATCCACACCGCCAGGACTGTTAGAAGGTGGTTTGAGGAGCAGCGAAATCTAGAACTAGTGGACTGGCCTAGTAAGGGGTGTGACCTAAACCCCATTGAGAACGTGTGGGGAAATGTAGTGAACTCGTGGAAGCTGGGCAGGAGCGGACCAGCCGCCAGCTGCTGGATCACACTATGGCTGAGTGGGAGATGTTCCGAAGGAACCCACACATCATACATAACCATGTTGCATCTATGCCACACAGATTAGAAGATGTAATAGAAAATAATGGGGGATGGACCAAATACTAACTATGAATCGGGTATAGCTGTGCCATTTATGTTAATCTATGGTAAATTGTGAGCATTTTGTAAGACTTTATCATTTTGTATGATAAGCTATTTAGTAAAACATTCTCAACCATTGCATATTTGTTGTAATAAAGAATTGGTGTTTTATTGTATTCTATTGAGAAGCATACAGAAAAAGAAGACGACGCTATAGAAGCGATAAAGGTTAACTCAAAGTACTTCTATAATTTTGCAAAAAGAAAGTCGAAAAACCATGCGACTATCGGACCTCTGAAAAACGAAAACGAGAACAGTGCTTTATCTGATGATATAACAGAAGTATTTGAAATATTAAGCGCTCAGTACGAATCATCTTTCAGTATCCCAAAAACTGACAAACTGATATGCGATAAAAACGCGTTCTTTGAAGAAGAACTACAAGGGGAAAGTATAACGGACTTCGACTTTACGACAGATAATATTACACAAGCGATAGGGAAATTAAAAGCACACTCAGCGGCAGGCCCGGATAAATGGAATGCCACACTGATCAAAAACTGCAAGAATGCAATTGCTGAGCCCCTATACTGGATATGGAGACGATCACTAGACACGTGAGGAATCCCGGGCATCCTGAAGAGCGCGAACATAGTCCCAATATATAAAGGAGGAGATCGATCCGAGGCCAAAAACTTAGGCCAGTTCGCTTACATCTCATCTCACTAAAATATTGGATAGAATATTTAGACAGAAAATCTATGACTTTTTGGAAACTCGGAAAAAATTAAATGATAACCAATATGGGTTTCGGTCAGACAGATCATGCCTATCACAATTAATGGAACACTACAACAACATTATTGATGCACTGGAAAGTAATGAAAACTATGATGTAATATATACAGACTTTGCCAAAGCGTTCGACAAGTGTGACCATGGATTCGTAATACATAAACTGAAATATATTAACGATTTAGATGTCGGCCTAGTCAGTACAGTTTCAAAGTTTGCGGATGACACGAAGCTGGGTGGTAGGGCGATTAATGACGAAGATAGAGGTAAAATCCAGGAAGATCTGAATAAAATCGTTGATTGGTCAGTCACATGGCAAATGAGATTTAACGTTGATAAGTGCAAAATTTTGCATATAGGTTCGCGTAACGGTAATTTTGCGTATAGTATGTCAGGGAAAGATTTAACAAGCGTAGAGCAGGAAAAAGATTTAGGAGTTATAGTCACTGGTGATTTAAAAGTAGCGAAACAAAGTACAGCAGCGGTCAATAAGGCGAACAAAGTGTTAAGTTTTATAGCTCGAAATTTTGAGTACAAATCGCGCGATATTATAGTTCCTCTTTATAAATCATTAGTTAGACCCCATTTGGAGTACGCGGTCCAATTTTGGAATCCGCATATGCGCAAAGATATAGACAAAATCGAAAGAGTTCAAAGACGAGCAACTAATATGATTCCGTCGCTTAGGTCAAAGTCGTACGAGGATAGGCTTAAGGAGTTAAAATTGACTACACTCGAGACTAGGAGGCTAAGGGGTAATCTAATCCAGGTTTTCAAAATTATGAATGGGTTCGATAACGTAGATAGAGAGCTTTTTCGAAATATCTCAATATAATAGGACTAGAAATAACGGGTGTAAGTTGACAAGTAGAAGGTTCGAGACAGCAGTTGGCAAAAACTTTTTTACGCATAGAATAGTAAATAGGTGGAATAGTTTGCCGGTAGAAGTAATTAGTAGCACGTCTATAAACATGTTTAAAAATCGATTAGACGCATATGTTGATAGATTGGGTATAGTTTAAGATAGTAAAATTAAGGCTTTGTGGTGATAGATCCCACAGCTCAACACGAGTGTTGTGGGATATAGGGAGGCAGCATCTTAGGTTAGGGGATACTCTCTGTCCTTACACACCCCATTTAAAGAGATTCCTCTGCCGAGCCGTGCCCCCCCATAGTACTGTGAGGTATTGAAAAACTCATGATCTTCACCTGCCCCACAAACACCTTGAAATGGGAGACCCAAAATGGGTGCACACACATTTCTACATTACTGTACACTGTACAGTCTTTACAGCCACACCTACACTTTTCCTCCTAAGTATATATATTGTAATGTATATGGTGGTAAATTTTGACTTGGTCCGCAATCGATATGGACCGTGACTTATTTTTGTTTGGCAAGGTACTAGTATTGATGGATACCGTAATGAAATTGACTGGATTCTTTGGATCTGATATATTTGCATGTCGGTTATAAATATAGAGTGTAACATATTTGTGGATAGTAGTCTATCATGACTTGATCCTCTGGATCCAGAGATTCTATCTTTAGTTTTAAATCGATAATTAATTAGTTTTAAATTGATAATTATTTAATTCTGTAAAAATTGGTCGTTGCCAATGTACAGGTAGTTTTTACATAAATTTCTTATGTTCTTGTGGTTCGGAACCCACGTAAAATTGTAGGTCCCCTCCGCCACCACGGAGGACATACACTGATACACAATACACAATTACGAACAGTTAGGTAGACCAGCCATGAGTGGATCCTAGGGTCTTTGTTGGTCTGAAACATTATAACATTATAAGAGGAAAAGTAGGGAAATGGATATATAATTTCCTTAGTGAGCGGCGGCAAGTCGTTACAGTACAAGGAGTATCTTCATCAGAATCAGAGGTTTAGCTCCACTACTCTTCATAATCATGCTAACTGACATAAATGAGGACGTTACCAGAGACAGCACAGTAACATCCTTTGCCGATGACACAAAGATCAGTAGAAAAATAAGAAACCCAGAAGATATAGAATCTCTACAAACTGACATGAACAGAATCTACAAGTGGACGGAAGACAACAATATGAAGTTTAACACTGAGAAATTTCAGCTGTTAAGGTACGGAAAAAGAGAAGACCTAAAATCCATGGAATATTATACCCCAAATGGACAGGAAATTCAGAGAAATTCTAGAGCAAAAGATTTAGGAGTTGTAATGAGTGATGATGCGAAATTTGAAACACAAAATAAGATAGCAGTAAACAGAACAAAGAGAATAACTGGGCAGATACTGAGAACCTTTAAACGAAGGGATAGGAATATAATGATTCCTCTACTGAAAACCCTGATCATACCCAAATTGGAATACTGCTCGGTCCTAACATGCCCATATAAAAAAGAAGACAGACAGCTAGAAGGGATTCAGAGAAGCTTCACAGCTAAGATCAAGGGGTGCAAGGAACTAAATTACTGGGAAAGGTTACGCGAACACCATTATTTACATTTGAAAAATAATGGAGAAACTACTCCCTAATCTTACTCTGAACCCTGTAACTCCCCAAACAACAGTGAAAAGTAGAAAAGGAAGACTGTATCGTGTTCCCAAATTAAAGGCTATACAGGGAACATCCTTAACCCTGAAAGAAAATAGTTTTGTTGTGAGAGGACCAAGACTGTTTAATCAGCTGCCCAAAGACCTATGGAACACGAGTGATGTTGCGGTGGACATCTCCAAAAGAAGATTAGACGCCTGGCTCAGAACAATCCCCGATGAGCCGGGCATACCTGACTATGTGAGGGGGAGAGTACAAGAAACCAACTCACTACTTCACTAGGCCAACTGGAGAGGAGGGGCGACAAGCTTGACCTTCGTGAAATGAGGAATCATCGCACGGACCATTTGAAAGGTTGGAAGGCAAACACCTTTCACGGCGGGAGACCCAAGTTGAAACTCGGCGACATTCAAATAGTTGGCAGACACACACATATGATAGACATCCAATTGCAGAAAACACGCTCACACACTTGCCTGCCTTTTTAATATGACTAAGAATAAGATAGAAAAATATTTTGTAGAAACACTCAATAACGAACAAAAAAGAACTTCAAAAAAATGCATGGCATGGACTAGGTAAGGTAGAGTTGCGTTTCTACATTCACGATTACTTTTTCCTCTTCTTTCTTTTGGGTGGATTGATGCACGTGACGGGTGAGGGCATGGTGTGGAAAATATGATTTTTATTCTTAATTCCTGTTTCTACTCCTTTCCTATAGAAACATTTCATCACTTTGCCAGTGACATGAATGTAGACATGTAGAGTTTAACTTTTAACTTTCTCTTAATTCTTTTGGGGCTAGCCTGAAGTAGGTCATGGGGTCTTTGTTGGACTGATACCTCGGTAAATAGAATTATAAATATTTGCATAAAATCAAAACCGAGGTTCTCGTGATAATACCAAATAGTTGATATAAGATCAGCACAAACATATGATTGGTTGGGTTATATAATGGTTCTATCTAGTGTACGATTTCTGGTCAAGGTATTTTGTCAACCTTTTTCCGTACTCGCCTCTGGCGGGGAGAGAACGGAAGCTGGGGAAAGAGCCTTATCCTTTGTATCCATTTTTCTACTACTGCTTGAATAGGTTAAAAAATGAACTAGTTTGATAACAGGAACCTCCCCGATTGGACCGAAAGTTCTTTGAAGCTTCAATTATTGTCCTCGTAACTCATTATATTTTTTTATTAATATATGATAATTAAAATAATAAATGTAAATAAATGAATAAATAGTACTTCCATAGATATGTTTAAAGATAAGCTAGAGAAGGTATTAAACATATTTGAAATAATTAATAATTTATTTATTATACATACATATATAATTTTCATAAAATTGATGAATCTTTGTACTACTCGTATAGATGTCGGAGAGCCTTTAGGTTTAAATCAATTTGTTTAAGAGACAGGAATTTTTATTTTTCTATTTCAGGACTTTTTCGGACACCTTATATATTACATAGAGAGAGAGAGAGAGAGAGAGAGAGATAACGTATATGAATGCATAGGTAACTATAGAGATAAATAAAAGGCGGAGAAATGTCCAAAACGGACTATAATACATACAAGATAATAATTAGGTCCGGCACTGCGTGCCAGAAGGGAACCAGGCATTATCCTCCGGCGAGAGGGGCTAAAAATCCCTCGTGTAAATATGGTCACACTCTCTAATGGACGCTCCCCGATTTATTTCCTTATATTGCACATTTACACACAGTATATATATATATATATATATAGAGAGAGAGAGAGAGAGAGAGAGAGAGAGAGTTGCTAAAATGGTTATCAGTAGAACAGCAGCATTAATACTATTTCATTTAGTGTTACTCGTTACCCTTTATTTATTCTCCGGTTTATTTTCCTAATTTAGGGGAATTCTTAGGGAAATTCCCCTAAATTAGGGGTATTGTGCGGCAAATCCCCCTAAACGAGGGGAAAATCCCTTTTTTGTGGGAATTTTCCTCTTTCCATCATATGGAGACACTTGAACTAATAGCATAAATTCCACCAACCATTTACACTATCAGCGGACACTTGTGCAAACACACACACACACACACACACACACACACACACACATATATATATATATATAATGCACACACACTGCATGGAACAAGGAACACTTCTGGGATATTAAATCTACTATGGTCAGAATAAGTAATAATAAATGGCAAATACCAGTTTTTATTTTTCTTGATGTAAGCCCACCGCAGGCAACGGTCATCAGCAAAGAGTTCCTTGTTCCATGCACAGTCTGTGTATTACATCTAAGTTACCTTAGGGGACCATTCCGAGTTGTATCATATATATATATATATATATATATATATATATATATATATATATGTGATAACCATTACACCATGGGCCTCACTCAATCAAATGCCGTAATTCCTCTACATACGCGCAGAAACCAATGCCCCAAGGGGGCACCTCCCGCATGCCGTACATTATATACATTTAAACTGCAAACACGCAGTATAATTAATGTAAAGAACGACGCTTGTATAGGAGAATATTCCGCGCAAGATGAGAGAGAGAGAACGAAACAAATGAAAAAATGAGGTAACCACCCGGGAATCGAACCCGGGATCTTCCGATTGCCGGTCAGATATGATAACCATTACACCATGGGCCTCACTCAATCAAATGCCGTAATTCCTCTACATACCTCATTCTTTCATTTGTTTCGTTCTCTCTCTCTCATCTTGCGCGAAATATTCTCCTATACAAGCGTCGTTCTTTACATTAATTATACTGCGTGTTTGCAGTTTAAATGTATTAATGTACGGCATGCGGGAGGTGCCCCCTTGGGGCATTGGTTTCTGCGCGTATGTAGAGGAATTACGGCATTTGATTGAGTGAGGCCCATGGTGTAATGGTTATCATATCTGACCGGCAATCGGAAGATCCCGGGTTCGATTCCCGGGTGGTTACCTCATTTTTTCATTTGTTTCGTTCTCTCTCTCTCATCTTGCGCGGAATATTCTCCTATACAAGCGTCGTTCTTTACATTAATTATACTGCGTGTTTGCAGTTTAAATGTATATAATGTACGGCATGCGAGAGGTGCCCCCTTGGGGCATTGGTTTCTGCGCGTATGTAGAGGAATTACGGCATTTGATTGAGTGAGGCCCATGGTGTAATGGTTATCATATCTGACCGGCAATCGGAAGATCCCGGGTTCGATTCCCGGGTGGTTACCTCATTTTTTCATTTGTTTCGTTCTCTCTCTCTCTCATCTTGCGCGGAATATTCTCCTATACAAGCGTCGTTCTTTACATTAATTATACTGCGTGTTTGCAGTTTATATATATATATATATATATATATATATATGTCATTAGATTGGAACTAGGCATTTTATTTAGTGCATATTAAAGTTACCGTAACTGCATCTACCGTAACTTAACCTTACTTAATCGAACTTAATGAAATGTTTAGACAAATAGTCTTGGAATATATCAGTCGCAATAGTTAAACAAATAGGCATTTGCGACACTTAACATTAAGTTTTTAATGCAAAGATTTTTGGAACATTGGGACCTGACCAATCTCTCAAACATCATGTCTCAAACAATGTTTCTACCTGGCATACGGAAAATCACATGGGTGATCCTTTGTCCTCACCTCTCTACCAAGGGGAATGTTTGTTTCTGCAACAGTCGCTTCTGACGAAGAAGCAGTCTTGGAGAGCATCATGTTCTGTCAGAAGACTCACGACCCCGAGCAGTCTGCCCTCGGAAAGTGGAACTGGGGTTTACGAAGCGCAAAGGCAGTTTCCGAATCAGGCATACTTATTCTCAGGGCATGCATACATTAAGCTGGCAGGACACTATCAGAACGTTCCGATAGATTTTGCGGGTGGCCTTTGCAGGGTGCGCAAATCGTCAGACCACCACACAAAGTTGCAAGCACCCACAGCAAGCAGTATAATAATGAAATGGCAGGAAGTGGGCACAGGAAAGGTGTTCAGGCAGAAGATTAGGAAAAGACGTTAGAAGCAAGGAACCTTCTATTCGAAAATGATGACTAGAATACCCATCTTCTTAAACGGATTGGATACAATTCATTCGCAAGACTTTGGTCATTTTTCTTTATTTTTTCCCCGTCTTATTTCTCGCAATCATTGTCATCTCTAGAAATAACACATATATAGAACTTTAGTTTTGCATAGAGACTTCAGTCTCGAACTGATGTTGAATCCTAATGAGTTAGTTACTATGCCTCTTTAAATATAGGCCCAACTGTTTCGAAAATCCATCTTGATTTTGATTATACACAATATTTTTCTTCATACAAGTTTTGGTCTTCCCATCATATTCTGTAAATTAGATCTGTTCATTCGCAAAATCAAACGAAAATTTAGTTTTTCCATTTTATTTACAATTTGACTTAACTGAACAATCTCGAACCTCTTCTTTCAAATTTGAAATAATCGTTATTATTAACTATCTACAAATTTTACTGAAATGTTCTGGACAATAATGCTCTTTACTCTTCAGTGAAATTATGATGGGGTTTGTAAAGTTAGCAAAAATAATAAATATTAAGATGAAATATATACAAGACACTGCATTGTTCTATACACTTGAAAACACTTGAGGTTTATACTTTGGTTGGTTATGTAGCTTTCTAGATTTTTAGTGTACTCTCTTCAGTGGACTTTTACTCACTCTTTTTGTTTCTTTATTCAAATTTTATTTCACGCACAGACACTTAATGTATTCACTAGAAAATATTTCACGGCAATAGTTTAATGATTGTTAGGTCAAAAGCTTCAAGAAAAAGGATATATGCTCGCAGTGCCCTAAATATGAATAATAATGGGCTTATGCGCGCAACACAACGCTCGATTGTATGATGCTTGGAAGGTACACTTAAATTCTAGATCATTTGTAGTGTTAGTCTCTAAACACGTCCCTTCTTGCCTCAGTAATGGACCTATTTTAGTGTGCAATATTGCACACTTTGTGCAGTATTGACTTAAAAATGTGCAGTATTGGATTTCAAAATGTGCGGTATTGACACTAGGGTGGCCATTTCCAAATTTCCAAAAAGGAGGACACTGTGTATGTGGCCGTACGTTAACATATATATATATCTGAAAGAAATGAATATTCATTTTTACTCCTTGGGCAGACTGACTGTCCGACTCGTAGTCATGAAATTGAAAAACAAATGCGGCTTATCAGCCGTGTTGCCAACTACATATAATAAAAATACGTTAACGGTTATTATGGCCTTCAGTACCCGCTATTTTAAGTGTACCTGAGGTAATTTATATAATTCTTTTTAGCCAGACCCCAAAAAGGAGGCCAAATTAACGTCCGGCTCAAGGTGGCTCCGGATGGAGGACAGAGTGCTCAAAAGGCGGACTGTCCGGCCTAAAGCCGGACGTCTGGCCACCCTAATTGACACGCTAACTCACTAAAAGTAAAGGACAATCTTCAGATGACTCCTTAACATTATATATTTTAAAATAAATGGTTGGTTAAGTATCACACTAACCACTCACAAAATAGTTATAATAGTATAATAATAATAATAATAAAAATAAAATAATACTAGGTAAAATAATTTTTGGTTTTCATTTTAATTTTATCTTTTTAGGATGGAACAGCAAGCTGTACACTGTTCATCTGTAACCAAAAAACATCCAGCACCCAGTGCAATGCAACAAAATACAGCAACAAAGAAAAAGAAGATTACAGACTGTCTGATGAGACGCACAGTTACAGATGATGGCCGAAGCAAAGAAACTGATAGTTCCGGTTGTGAATACAGAAATAGCCCAACCGTCAACTCCAATTTCTGATGATTTGTGTTTGAGTTCAAGCTCTGCATCTGCTTCCAAAAGAAATGAAAATGAAAATTAAATGAAAAGGTTTATTGGCAGACTATAGTCCATATGACAAATATTATTAATACAATAACAGTTCACATACTAAGGATAAAAATATATACAGTTGATTAGAAATAATACGGCGGGACTCATGGATAGCTTGGATAATCGGGTTGGCTGATTTTTTAATTCTTTGCATCAGACTGTACTGAGCACGTCTTGTTACCTCCGGAAAGCTCGGAACATTGTGGGTAGCAAACATTTGCGAAGCTGAGCATCTCGCGGGTAATTTATGTAAGAATCTAAAAGACCTGTTGTACAGCAAATTTAGGGTTCTGCCAGAACCTTTTTTATAGTTCACCCAGAGTTGCTGTCCGTATATATTACTGCAAAAAGTATGAAAGAGAGTGTCTTTAGCTTCACTTGTACAGAACCGAAAGTTCCTTATAGTCATATTCGCTTTAGCACAAAGGCTTCGAGATTGTTTTCTTATATCCGAGTCATCACTCAATGAGCTGGTAATACCCCAAATACTTAAACTCTTGTACTTCCTCAATTACTTCACCTTTCATTTTAAACCTAATATCAGCTGGGTGATTACAGCTTTTAGGATGAAATTGCATAACCTTAGTTTTTGTAACATTAAAAAGAATATCATGTTTATGCGAATACACTTCGCAGACTTTTAGTAGCCGATCCAGACCTTTAACAGAGGGACTTATTAACACCATATCATCGGCATAAACTAAACTATTTATCCTTGTGTTATCTATACAACATTCCACTGTTGCCTCATTAAGTGAAGCAATTAATCCGTCAATATACACATTAAACAGCATAGGGGAGAGCAAGGAGCCTTGTCTCACCCCGCAAGAGTTGCCAAAACATTCGGATAGTACATTGCCCCACCTAACGGTAAAAGATTGGTGGGAATACCAAAATTTCAATAAATTTAATATGTACATGGGAACCTTCCTGTCTTCTAGTTTTGCAAATAAAATATTGTGGTTCACTCGATCATATGCCTTACTTACATCTAGGAAACAGCTATAAATAATTGAATTACTGTCAATATATTTAGATATTGTTTCTTTAAGTACATAGATACACAAGTCAGTCGAGTGGGACCTTTAAAAACCAAACTGATTAGATGTCCATAGGTAATCATTTAATCGGCGTAACAAGAGTTTTTCTAGTAGTTTCGAGAAGCAGGAAGCGACAGCAATAGGCCTGTAATTATTGCTAGACAGAATGTCTCCATACTTATTTTTGACCAGGGGCAAGATATATACCCTCATGAACTCTGCAGGGATATAGCTATGAGCAAGCATGGCTGATAGGAGCAATGATATATGCAGACATACTACGTCATTAGCATATTTTAAGTGCTCATTCGTTACGTCATCTACCCCTGACGCGGAACCAGTCTTTAGCTCTTTAATGTAACCTCTTTACTTCAGGAATTGATATCAAAATATTTTCTCTTGTCGCTCCCACAGTCGTTTCGCTGCAATCTATCTTAAGATTATCCCTTCTCACACTGTTAAGAATGTTAGAGTAGTGTTTTTTTCACAGCTATGCAATTTCATCCTTCCCCGACCCCATCGATTGTCGGAGGGAGGACATTTTTGACACCCGTTTGATTCTTAACAAATTTCCAAAATTTGTTATTATCGTTATTTATGCGAGCTTCACAGGCTTTTGATGCTTCCTGCTTCTCTTAACAGGGATACTATCTTACTATAATACCTATCTATGAGTTTACAGTGAGAATCATTTGAGCAAGGATTACTACAGGCAAGATGCAAAATTTCTTTAAAAAATTCTACCAATTTGAGGAAAAACAATGCTTTTGAATATTTTAAAAGATTTGACGAATTAAAGGGAAGAAAGTGTGTCCGGTGTCAGATATATTTGAAACAAGAGGCAGTCATCAAGATATTCCGTAAATCAAAAAGAATACCAGCAATCTGTACTGAGGAGGGAACTGTTTCACGCCAAGAAATTCTTCGCGAACACCTGGAAAGTGAGATGCAGGCCAAAGCTGTTGATGCTGAAAAGATATCAAATTTTACCCAATCAGACAAAGCCACTAAAACTCCAATAGGAAGCACAATCACTAAGTCCAATATTCAACTGAAAAACAGAGTGGCCAGTCTTATGATCAATGTGTAAAATGATGCCAAGAAGCTCACGCTTTCTGCATGGAGCTGGCCTGCTCGAGAAGTTGCAAACATGATGGCTTCTACTATTGATGTACAAAAAGAAAATGAAAACTTCAATCCCCAAATTTCTTCCTTACAATATGTGACACCAATTCAACACAAGAATTTTTTATACTGTATTGTAATGGCTAACAAAGATCAACTGAAATCAAAGATTGATAGTTGCTTAGCACTTTCATTGCGATGTGATAGCTCAGTCGACAGGACAAGAATTGATAATTAATTGTCATGTGTTAGCAAAAATTATAAACCAGGAAGGAAATGCAGAAACTTCTGTTTCTTAGTCTTGAAGAACCCAGTGCAAGTGCTTTACAAACAGTAAAGAATGGGAATGGTCACAGATGGGACCAACATGAACACTGGAGAAAGAAAAAGTCTATGGGCATCATTAAGCAAGGAGCATGAAGAGTATGGTTTGCCATTGCTTAAGGTTTGGTGTGCTGCTCACTGAATAGATCTTGCCTGGAAAGGGGTCTCGGAAAATGTCTCAGAGATAAGGTTTATGTTTTCAAAAGTGGTATCTACAGTATTGCGTCATTTTTCCATGTATCAGGAATGCGTTCCAGAGAACTCCGTGATGTTGCTAAGGAAAATTCATTCTAGCTTCGTGAACTACCTAAGCTGTTTGAGGTGCGTTGGAGTGAATTCACGTCCTCACTCTTCGACTCTGTTTTATTCTCTTGGCGAGCCTTGGTAAAATATTTTGAGATGATGCCTGATGCAGTATCTCAAGGTTATCACACATACCTGACAAAAGCAGAATAACATCCGACTCCTGGCTTTTCTTGGAGATTTGCTGTTTGTGTTTTCAAGATACCACAAAAAAATGCAGCAGGAAAACTTTAACATCACAGATCTGCCAGAATGGAAGTCTGATATTTTGAAACGGCTTGATGAGGTCAATCAGTCACCTGTTTTAGGTGGATGGGAAGCAGAATTTCATTACAACTACCAAGTTGATATAAAAGAATTCTATGGCATACACAGTGGTGTAGTGCTAAATAAAGAAGTGAGGGAACGCATTTTGAAAGTGTTACTCAGATGCGGGGGGGACAATGGCGAGCGCGGCGAGCCCATACAGCTGGGGGTCCGGGGGCACTGTAAGCCCCCGGGAAATCTTTGAAATCTGACCAATTTCAGGGATATTTTGAGGTCATATGCACTGGATATTAGGATATATTCCAAGGTTGAAGATGCAGTATTTCCAGTGTCATTAGATACACGACATCCAGTACGATCAATAAAAATAGCTAACAACTGGAATGATTAACTAAAAAAAAGTTAACAACTGCTACGCCGTGGTGACTGTTTCACCAGATCTTTATAGGCTAGCATTGCCTCAGTCGAAGCTAAAAGAAATGAAGCAGTTAATGATTCTTTCTCATATTTCTTCTAGGGGTGGGAATTAAAATTTCATGACGTTAGAGATTTGTAAGTTCGGATTTATTTGAAATAGTGAGGGAACGCCGTTCCGTCTACCAAAAAAAGTAAGGGAACGCCGTTCCCACGCGTTCCCACAGCACTACACCACTGGGCATACAGCTTAAAGAAATAAAAGAACGCCGTAGAAAAGAACATCATTTGTATGTAAGTGAAAGTGAAAGAAGTTTCTCTACAGAGCGACTTGAGATATTGGAATCACTCAAGCAGTTTCTAATGGAAAGGTTATCATTTGATGAAACCACCCACAACGTGCTGAGGCGCTTTGCTACATTCAATGCAAATAATGATGAAGTAATGGCAGTTCACAAACAAATAGCAAATGACTTAACACTGGCAAATATTTCTGAAGAATACCGTGATGCTGTCAAGATCATTGGTTCAAAATCACTTTCATTGCTACAAACTGTTCAATATCTTGTACAAAATCTAGGTGACTATGAAACCTTGGCCATTGTGTTTGCCAGAATTGCAGCGTGTACGCCTCATTCTGCCGATGCTGAGAGAATCATAAGCTTATACAATCAGTTTAAGACATCTGACCGCTCCAACTAGTCAAACGAAACCATCTCTTACAACCTGTATGTCAACATAAATATGCCTGTCCTTACTGAGTCTGACCCACGACCTGCTGCGTCATATTGGATGAAACAATCTCTTCATCGTTCAGTTCACCCAACCAAGGCTAAGTGGCAAGAATGGTTTGTGAACACTTTTAGTGAAGCATCAGAAAAACAAAAAATCGCAAAGGAAAAGGAACCTGACTTTCACAGGACGTTTTGAAGTTGCTAATAGTGACTGGACGTAAAGTAACAATGTTCTCTACAGTTGTGAGAGTGTTATTAATAATTATGAAGTCGTATTTTTTTAAGAAATAAAGTGCTTGATTTTTGAAATTGTTGTTTTTTCAATATTTTGGGGTGGTAATATCTTCCAACATCATTAGTTCCTAGTATGGCTGTAGACCCTGGTGGGGATCAAGACCCCATCAATAATTCAAGTAGAGCGTCCTACCATACATGGGACCCCCAAAACAATTAAGAATTTTGTTATTGAGTAGTCTCAGATTGCATCTAAGCGCACCTTTTTGTGAAAAATTTCCCGGGCCCTCGGCGGGCAACGGACCCCGGCCTGCAACTATTTGCCTCCCTCGCTTGCAGAGTGTGCACTATTGAAAATTTCTTAAAATAGGCCCTGCTCTGAGCTTATCTTTTCTTGGATAAATATAAGGCTAATTAGGGCTAAATAGTGGCCTAGGCCTTAACACAAGATGTAGCGCTTTGTTTTTGGTGAAATGCCCTCTGCAATTGATTTAAGCTCCCTTTTGGTTAGCTATCTGCCTATTAACTTGATTGGTTTATTTACTATTCTTAACTAAGATTGCGAAAGCTGAGTGGTTGGAAAAAAGAAAAGATACCTGGAATTAAAAATAAAGAGTAACTGAAAAATGAAAATTAACAATCCCTACAATGGTTCTTCTATTCGCGTACATGGTCGGCCTTGTATGAGTTTTTCACTGCAAATAATGCCATATAGCAAAGTTTGAAGTGGATGCACCGATGGTGAACACGTTTCGGGATAAACTGGGCAAAATCCTGAAACGGAGAAGCTCCGGAATAAATTGAGCGTCCTCGCAACAGAAGCTTTATTTGACGTATAATTATCAATTAATATCAATTAGCTCCATAACTGGAGGCATCGGGAACGTCTTGGCACGCAATCAGCGAGTGTCTGTGTCATGTATGTTTAAGATTTTGGCGAGAAGGTTCATGTCGGGGAAGTATTTGCATCCCCTTTTGTCTCTTCCACTGAAGGTGTCGCAGAGGGCACAATCCTCTTGCAGCTTTTGTGTACATAAATGTAGAACACTCTTCCGGAGCCAAGGAAGATGATTCTCAACTAGGGATACGCATTCGGGAGTTATCACGTCCCTCTTTGAATACTTGATCATTCTTTAGCAGTTCAGATCAATGACCCCATCAGTGAGAGTTCATTCGAGCAGAACACTCTTCCCTTTTCAAAATTGCTGTATATTTGTGTATCATATTCTTGGTCAATAGCATGTTGTACTATAAACAGGGTGTTTTCACCAAGCCACATGTCCATCGCACCTCAGTTAATATGGATAACAGTGATCGTACTTTGTGACAACGAGTCTGGCGATTTGAGAAAAGGGTGCCGGTTTCATTGTGCACGAAAGTGATGTTTTGCATGTGATCTTTAATGCAAGGCAAAATACGGGACAAGACGGCTTCACAGTGGCATCTTGAATTGATTTTCATGTTGCTTTCACCGAATGAGGTTAGTTTCACTGACAAAGGAAACGGATCGATTCCAATAGAATTTCATTATCTAACCAACTGTTTAAACTGCATTTACATTTTCCCTACAAACATACGTATAAACAATTAAAAATTAGCCAACATTTCACTTGCATGTGATATAGCCGTATATACAGGGTGGCGCAAAAGTCGCGCATCATAGCAATTTTCGGTGTTGATTATAATATATCATTTTTTTTTCTTTTAAGGTCGGCTGCGAAATTAACAATAAACGAGAGGGTGAGCTTGGTTTTAGTGTATGGAATACCAGGTATAACAAATCGATGAATCGGTACAGAATAAAGGCCCTTGTTTCGAAGTAGAGGAAAGCCGTGGAGACTATGTGGAAAAATAAAAACTTGTAAAAAAAGGTATGTAACTACTTGTGTACAAAATTTCTGGAACTTACAAGGAAACTTGGAAAGAAAGAAAAAAAGGTGGGGCAAAATATACTGAGTGGCCCTCGTATATATGATATATAAAAGTTGAAAGTGAAATCCCGTATGTAGTATTACTGTAATTTAATTCAGTGAGGAAGGAAAAGTAGGAATCATTCCGAATATTTTCGATCTAATTTCATGTTGCATCTTTTAGTGGCAAATAAAAAGGATTATAACAAAGTTGAAATAAATTCGAAAATACTCAGAATGGCATCCTTCTGGATTCAGCAAGACAGTAAATGAACCAACGTGGTTTTTAACACTTTTCAGAGTAAAAATCGGCTACAACTCCATAACACCCTGTTTTTCGGGATATAAATAAGTTAGGGAGGTTTGGCGCTTTGCGCAGAAAATGATTTTCATAATAAATATTTTAAGAACGGTATAATGAGGAATAAATTAGAATGGGTCTTCCCTCCAATTTCTGCAGAAAGAACCGTCATTGGTGAGTGTCGACACGCCCTTCGTACGTCTGAACTTCATCTTTCGCCTTACTTTCGACATCACAACATAAAATCACGGGTGTTACACGAATGCCACCAAACTCCACAAAGAAAATCGCGCCCAACAAATTCCACTTATTTTATGGATGAAAACACCAGATAAGGTTTCTCCGAACCCCTCGTGAAACCCATGAAAAATGCAACACTCAACGAACTACACGAGTAATAAAAGTTTTTACAACGAATATTTTTCGTTTTCACACGTTAAATTTGATAAAACAAATCAATTATGACCAACATTAACACGATTTCTTCGAGGATGAGTCATGTGTTGATGCGGGCCCCTTCAAGAGATACTGATAAAAGTTCTTTTTCATGCCACTCCGCCGTCAGATGAAGTCTTTAGCTCGTTAACGTGGATATATATATATATATATATATATAATATATATATATATATAACGGAACGCTTTTATTCATAACCGATTGCCAAATTACGTCT
>JAJOZX010000467.1:530000-655000 GCA_023014485.1 Bathynomus jamesi | reverse complement strand
TGAAAGTTTGTAAAAGTAAGGGACTCTAGGTATTCACTAATCAGTCACCCTGTTTTGAGTTGCCACGTTTGTCTTGCGGGAGTGTGTGGGTCTGGATTTTTTTAGGTTAGCGCTACAAAAAAAATTTGTCCCCCGCGCCCGTCAGATTAATTTTATTGAAAATGGAAACACTAAATAGAGAATTATTTATATATTATTTATTTATTTATTTATTTATTATTTATATTTATTCATTATACCGGTATATTTTTTATCATTAAAATTCATTATAGATCTCTTTGGGCTCAGTGGATGTTGAATTAATGTCATATATATATATATATATATATATATACATATATATATATATATATATATATTATTTAGACCTTATGCTAATTGCCATGCCTCTGTTTATAGTACCGATATGTCAATTTATTTTTCATAGAAATGGTGTTGGAAAAATGCTATACAGGAAACTCAGGCACGGAGAATGAGCAGATACAGAGAGACAGCGCTCATTCTCACAGCAGCGATGACGAAATAAAACAGTCAAACCAAAGTTCCGAGACTAATGGCAAAATATCAAAGCTATCGGTCCAAGCAGAAGAACGTTGAAACTGGGAAGATTTTGAACCGCAGGGAACAGTTGCGGCGGTACCTCTTAGAGATCGATGAATCTCATATTTTAGACAACCGCTCTCCAATAAAGTTTTGGCACCAGAAAAGGGATAAATTCCCATCACTGGCCAATATTGCCATGACTGTTTTAACAGTGCCTGCCTCTAATGCTCCAATTGAGCGTGTATTTAGCCATGGAGGCATAATAATGAGGCCCCACAGAAGTCGAACTTCAGTGTAATGAGCACCTATCATGCTTTAAATAAATGCACAAGTCAAACTGGGTAGTGGGTACGTTCATTAAACCTTCTGTAACAGATATAAAAGAAGTAAATAAATAAAAAGTACATATATATATATTCATTTTTTA
Organism: Bathynomus jamesi; assembly: GCA_023014485.1. Taxonomy (NCBI): domain Eukaryota; kingdom Metazoa; phylum Arthropoda; class Malacostraca; order Isopoda; family Cirolanidae; genus Bathynomus; species Bathynomus jamesi. The sequence continues at coordinate 654,030 of JAJOZX010000467.1, read as the reverse complement.
ATTTATAGGTTACACTTTTTGCATTCAACACACTACATCTGAGAAACTAGTTATTAGTTTATTAATATACTTAACATAGTCTAATTTCCATAGTAGTGTAAAACAAATTGAAAGGGCATGAGCTTGGTCTCGATCTCGGTCTCGAATTTTAAGGGTCTCGATCTCGGAAGGTAGATCTCGATCTCGAACCTTTGATCTCGGTCTCGATCTTGGTCTCACAGGATCAGGTCTCGGTCTCGGTCTCAGTCTCGGACTTGGTGGTCTCGACTACATCACTGGTGTGTGTGTGTGTGTGTGTGTGTGTGTGTGTCTGTACATGTTTTTCTTATGTATGATCATTATTGAGTTTTGTCCTGTTTAAAATTGTAAATGAAACTACTAGATTGACAGAAGGTGGAGAGAAAGGCAAACGCAGCAAAATCCGAATTAAACTGCTCTAGCGGTGACGATTCGTAAGCACGACTGCTAATCCCGTAAGTGACTGAATCGTAGGTCATCCGTGACCCGTGTCATTGATGCTGACCTCGTTCGGACCGTTATTTTTCTTTTGTACCTACGGATACGAGTGAGAGTGAGAGAGAGAATTTGCTTCGGCACATAAGAGATCTCATCTGAAATTGCCTTCAAAATAATTTTTGCCACATTGTATCCTTCATCCATCGAGGAACGAGGTCATGTCGCCAACCGTCGATGGCGTCTGTATACAGGGTGTCCCTAAAGTCTGGACACATAGGAAATATCACTAACTATAACTAACTATATGTTATTATTATTATTATTATTATTATTATCTTAAATTCATGCAACTGAGGCCTAAGGTAGGCCCACATCGAATCAGCAACCCTGAGGTAGGACCAAATAGGACCTCCAAGTCCATAACTTATGGACTTGAAGGTCCTATTTGGTCCTACCTCAGGGTTGCTGATTCGATGTGGGCCTACCTTAGGCCTCAGTTGCATGAATTTAAGATAATAATAATAATAATAATAATAATAATAATAACATATAGTTAGTTATAGTTAGTGATATTTCCTATGTGTCCAGACTTTAGGGACACCCTGTATTATGAAATATTCAAAACATCAAGCGCTAAATAAATGTCGTCTTCAAGGCACACATTATTATTATTATTATTATTATTATTATAAGAAGAGTGGCACAAGCAATGGTTGCGTTACGATGCCAACCTCTTTCTTACGTCTCTTCTAACTATTTCGTCATTTTGGAGGGCCAAAATAATGGCACTAAATTAAATATATCGCCTTAAATTCGATTTCTCCATTAATTAAATAAAGAAAATCTTTACTTTTGATGAACACACAATGTTTCGATGAGTTACACAGACCTTTTCAGATCACGTGACACTCAAGTATCGGCAATTTATATATGAACTCCTTCATGCGCACTGACAGATTTAAACTTGCACGTTTGTTACATTTCAAGCTACATTAGAACAACGCCGATACGATCTTTATTTTTGACCACCCTGTATATATATATATATATATTGTCTGTTTTATTGTTTGAATGCAATATTCGTAACTGCTTGTTTATTTTAAGTCTCTGTGCCAAACTCTACGAATACTTGCAGCTTGCTTTATATATATAAGCAAACAACCACAGATCACGTGTTATTCTGTGATTTTACTGCATATATATATATATATATATATATATATATATAATATATATATTATATTCTCTGGAAAAAACTATAATTCCAAAATATATCGGAAACATTATTTGTAATAAATACTTGCAAGTAGAAATAAAATCCATAATTTGTTCCAGTGTGGATGTTTTGACAGATAAAAGGAGTATTATTATTAATGAAAAAATCTAATGCAGTCATAACAATTAGCTTAGCCTAGGGAGGGTAAATCTGTTGATTGTACGATAAGTACAAGATTATCTCATGTCAAATCTGGCACCAACTGTCAACTGTCGGACGTAAGACCTACCACCCAGAATTAATTGGTATATTAAGCATATAAATTCTATTTACATATATTTGACTATACATTATATACATTATTTTATTAATACAGTTTTAAATTTTTTAGTTAAACAAAAAATTATATTATATTTACTTAATGTCGGTAGTCGCTAAATTTAAAAGCAGTGAATTATATATACGATGTTTAAGATTTTATAGCCTTAGGAATTGGAATTTAATTTAGCGACAATTTTTGAATGAAGCATATCCAGTAAAATTTGTTCATTTCATTTAATAACAATAAAACGGCTTAATTAATATTGAAATAAATAATAAATATTTATTTTAAATGCATCGTCGAACAAATAAAGGGAAATAAGAATATATATTATATATATATATATATATATATATATATACATACTGGAAAGAGTAATAAGTTAGTTTTAACGAGACAAATATTAAGAACGGAAACCTATCATGAAAAATCTGTTTAAATTGATCCCCGGCCAACAAAAGAGTTCCAGGACAGTCCCTTTATAGGGATTTACGAGGGATTAGTCCCGGGATTAAACCTGGGATTAAATCTGGGATTAATTGGGTCTTTTGTTACGTCATAAAGGTCCCCCCCTCCCAAGGCGGAGTAATATTAGGACTTTATATAAGCAGGACCGACTGAAGCCTTTTTATGATCCTTTTCAGTTTTGAATTTTGGTCCTTGTAATTTGTACAATAATTTATTTTCTCATTAATGACTCATTACAAGTTTGTTTCACTCATTATTATTCATGAGCGCGATTCCGTGAAACCTAATTTTGTACTCAAAGTCACTATAATTACAAACCTTTCGTTCGTCTTTCGCGCTTTGATCAAAACATCAAAAGTAAAACATTACTTTGAAAAATTAATTACGTTTCTATGAGACTTCACTATTCCTTGGCAACTCCCTTCAATGCTTTTGATGAATATGAGGCCGCTTCATCACAAAGTTACTGTCAATGCGTGAAACGAGTCACTTCACGTAATACCTAAAAGTTTCAGGCATTCCGCCTAGTGCCAGTGACCCTTACCCCTTAGCCCTGAGAGGCCAGTGTGGGATAGCAGATCATAGCACACATAGCGAATGGTTTCGAGTCTAAGTAACTCCCTAATGAAAACTACATTTATGAGTTCAATTAAACAATTATTGTTACTAAAAAATACTAAAAATTAACTTTTGTACAATAAAAGACATCAATTCTAGAAAAAACAAATGTACTTTCATGGTAATAGGCCACGGTCGCCTTCTACGATTAATCACAGGAATTATGCATTATTAACCTAATCTAACCGGTTAACCTAACATATCCAACATAACTTAACTTAATTAATCGTATTACGTGAAATTACTTTTTTAACATATTGCCTGTAATATATATATATATATATATATATATATATATATATATATATGCGCCTCGGTGGTGTAATGGTTAGCGTCGCTGACTACGAATCCATCGGCCCCGGGTTCGAGACCCGACGGCAGCCGGCGCGCAGCAAAACCCAGCTGTTCATCCTTCCACACAATAAAGAAAGTGGTTGGTAGATAAATGGGTACCCTAGGTGGCCTAGTGGTTAAGACGCTGGGCTGCTGATGGGGCGTGGTTCGGATTCCACGTTAAACTGTAGGTCTAAGGTGGAGTGAAAAGCTTGACCTTCGTCAGAATGAACAACTCGGGCGGAAGCTAACCAAAGGTTACCAAAGGTATATATACATATATATATATACACACACATATATATATATATATACACACACACACACACACACAAACTCAGAATGGTCCCCTGAAAAACTTATATGTTAAACACAGACCGTGCATGGAACAAGGAACTCTTCTAGGAAATTACATCCACTATAGTTCGAATAAGTAATGATAAATGACAAATACCATAGTTTTTCTTTTTCATGATGGAAAGCCCATCGTGGGCACCGGGTTACTCGCAAAGAGGCCCCAAAATATAGCTTCCCTCACCAGCTATCTGCAAAGCAGATAGGATCCAGCTTTGGGACAGGATCTAGGGTTTACAGCTTACACCTAGCCTACTGCATTCAGAACCTCAATATATGCAAGAAAATCGTTGCATTCACGTCGGATTGAATACATCAAAGAAAAAGGGGTAACTACTGTATTTTTAGCCAAAAAAACAAAACTTAAACCTCAACCGGGACAGTAAGCGTCCACTTTTCAGGGCAACCCGGTGCCCACGTTGGGCTTTCCATCATGAAAAAGAAAAAACTATAGTATTTGTCATTTGGGATCTTTTCCGTTTGACTGCCGCCATTGAAACACCCCAGCCTTCTTTACTTAGCCTTATAAGGCTAACTAACGAAAATATCACGACCTAACCTAACCAATCGTTAGGTCAACTGTACGACCTTGACGATTGGTTAGGTTAGGTCGTGATATTTTTGTTAGTTAGCCTTATAAAGCTAACTAAAGAAGGCTGGAGTTTAATTATGTTTCAATGGCGGCAGTCAAACGGAAAAGATCCGTCATTTGTCATACTTATTCGAACTATAGTGGATGTAATTTCCAAGAAGAGTTCCTTGCTCCATGCACGGTCTGTGTTTAACATATATATATATATATATATAATATATATATAGAGAGAGAGAGAGAGAATGTTTGATCGTGGAGCAAAAATGCGTCGCCTCAGTGAGTTCCATGGGTGAGAAACTTGAAGGCTTGAAAGGTGGGGTGGTGTGAGAAAACTGGTGTGGTGGTGACATTTTGGCGATGGTAGACCTTCTTACTGAACATGATTAGTCGACGGAATAGGGATTACGACGTCTGATGAATTGACATTCTACCGACATCAAAAGGCTGGCTTATATTAGATTAAATTAAGTTTAGGCAGATCATCAATAATGAAACAAATACATACCCAAAGGCAACATTAGGAAATACAACCCAAATTACACTAGAGAAATAGCCCACCTCATAAGGCACCGTAACAACCTCAAACATAACACACAAACACCACACACAGAAGCCATGAAAAAGCAGATACAACAGCTCAACACACAAAGGTGGGCAGTTGCGCCGCAAAAAGTTGCGGCGCAACTTGCGGCGCAACATTTTTGGTTGCGCTTGCGCTTGCGGCGCAACTTTTTGAAAAGGGTTGCGCTTGCGCGTGCGGCGCAACTATTTCAGCAGAGTTGCGGTTGCGGCTGCGGCGCTACAAAAATCGTTGCGCGTGCCCACCACTGTCAACACAGAAATAAACAACAAACTTAAAGAAAAACAAACAGAAACATTTAGGAATTCATAACAACACTAAACCACTCCACTGATACATCCAGGCTAGTGATGTAGGTCACATCCGCATCCACATCCGCACTTTGGACTGCGGATGTCGTGCGGATGTGGACCGTTGAGATAAAACGTCATTAATAAGCGGAAATTATCAAATTCTACTATATTAATAGAACTAGTTCATTGTGCGCAAAAGTGATGCAAGCGACAAGACGAGAGGCTGTTCTTGTATGAAGTTACTCTCTTGCAACCTACTTAGATCCACGTTACAAAGCTAAGTTATTTTCACCTAGTACATTAGAACGAGTTAAATCATCACTTGGCAAAGCAGTTGAAGAGCTTCAATCTCTTGAATCTGTCGCTTCGCCACCCACCAAAAGAATAAAAGTTTCAGTGACAGAACCAACACCTTCAACAAGCAAATCTATCACAGAATCTGTCTCTCAGTTTCTTGAGTCAAGCAGCAATGACGAGACCTACGCGATGTCAAAATATGTAGTAAAAATGATCGAGAGCTATCACCAAGAAAAACGCCTGGCTGCATGTGACAATCCTATTAGTTGGTGGAAAAATACGCAGAATATCTATCCATACTTGATAAACTTGCAAGGAAACATTTAGCCTGTCCTCCAACAAACGTACCAAGCGAGAGATTATTTAGCAGTGCTGGATTAATATATGATGAAAAGAGAAACAGACTGGCAGCAGAAAAGACAGAAAAATTAATGTTCCTTAAGCATAACCTTCCTATAATTAAGTTTGAACATTAAACGATGAACATCTTAGTTTACTTTATTTTAATTACTCATTTATAAATATGCCTAATAAAACTTTAAACTTAATATAAATAGTTATCAAGCTAATTAAAGATCTCTTTCTATAAGGGTGGAGGAGGAGGTTGGGGAAAGAGGTCGGTGGGGTGCATTTGAGTTGGGTTCACGTCCCGCATCCTGGTAACACAATTATGGTTTCTAATTGTGGCTGAAACTCAACAAAATATAACGAATTTATTTGCAGACGAATTCACTAATTGATTTCTATAAGTTAGATGCTTGATATTATTTTATATGTTCAGAGAAAAGTACAGCAATTATTGTACAATTAATCAATTATACTACATTATAGCTACAGCTCCCTCTATATAATAACTTATTATATACGTTAAACACAACAAATCTCGAATATATCCTAAAAAATAACGAAAATGTAGACATCCGCATCCGCATCCACGGATGTTGAAATCAAACATCCTCATCCGCATCCGCATCCGCGGATGTGAAAAAAATGACATCCGCTACATCACTAATCCAGGGTATACAAGACTATAAACAGCATTATCCACTCTAACAGGGACATTCACACCTCAGACGTGGCTATCTGTCGTAGCCAAAATAATATTCCAACATATACACAACAAACTAACATTCTAGTTAATCACTACGCAAAGATAAGTCACTTAAACAGAGACAACAACCAGAAACACGCAGACAGACAAACATCCAGACTCAAGAAAACCTACAGACTCAACACGACCATTAGGGCGGATCGAAAATGAGGTTTTTAAACTTTTTTTCGAAATTCAAATATGGCTAGTGCGGAAAATATGTGGGTGCTATAGATAATGACTGTGCATAAATATTAGTCCTGCGAAATTATATCTTCAGGTGCCACAAAGCCGTCGAAAAAAGTGAAATATAATGATTTTCTTATATTCTGCATTAGTAGAATAACTGAAACTTACTTGTTATTATTATATATTAAGTGTTCCAATTACCAAAATAGTTACTGAATTACGCAGCTCTTAGTTTATTTAGATCAATGTTCTTTTGATTAATGATCTAAATAATCCAGAACTCACCACGAGGAGGTGGCTGCGTGTCGAGCTCCACCCATGCCCTCCCAACCACCCATCCTTGCGCATGTTTTTTTCTATTAACGTTTTATTTAAACTTTATATTCAGCTTTACTTTCGAATGATGGCATTTTTTTACGTGACTGAAGTGTTGATCTTATGAAGCCATCTCGCGCGTTCAATCCAAATACTTTTGATGATGCTTCAGTCACTAATTTTACCATTCTTTCTACTACTTGTGTATGACAAGGGAATTTCTCGAATGGAGGGGTACTCTTGTTTTCTATGAATTCTTCAATCTCATTTTCTGTCAGGTGTCTTGTCACAGGTGGTTCAGTGACAATGCATTTTTGAAAATTAATTAAATCAGTATAATCAGTAGCTTCAAATTGAATAACAGGTACTGTGAAACGCCTCACAACTTTTTCTTTGTTTGTTTGCCTTGCTTTCTTTATTCGCCTCCACGCTAATTCTCTTATGGCGCTGCGGTCATCATGAATCATTGATGCTAGAATATTTTCTGGATTTGCAAAAAATGCATTTCTTTGTATGACAGGGTTTACAATATCCTTTACTTCGTCATTCAGTGTTCTTGTTAGTTCAATAGTTTTGAAAACATGTTTTGAGCCATTGACAAAAGACGTACTTTGCTTAATAGAAAACCACATTGGGATGTAGACCTTCATTATAAAAGAAGCAATGTTCATGAGGTTCTCAGATGGACTTACAGTTGAAACGTATAGACGAAGCAAACGATTTGCTGTAGTCAGCCATCGTGAATGTGCCATTTTGCCTGGACTACGATGAGCAAGATCTGGAGAGCAATATCCCTTTGTTATGGCCTGATGAATATCAATTAGATATTTTTGGTCGGTGCTAAGATCTTCACAGTCTACAGTTGGTTCCTCAGCATCAATCCTTTCAAACTCGACAATAGGAAGACTCTCACAGTTCTCTAATTCCCTGCCAATAGGACCGGTGAATCCGCGGGGGCCAGATGTTTTTCCATCCAGCTTTGCAACTAAATGGCGTAATGGCAATTCATTGGCATGGAGCTGGCACACTAAATGTTGAACTGGCTTCTTCAGCTTCAATTCTATAAGCCTTATAACGCCTCCCTTTTCTCCAGTGTTGACTGCTGCACCATCGCATCCAATGGCAACAAGGTTTTCCAGGTTCATGTCATTATTTCCAATATACTCAAACATTCCTTTACATATTTCTTCAGCTGATCCAGAATTCACAGAATAATGGCCCAAATAATCTGAACCAGGTTCTCTCACTAAAGTGATATGTTCTTCTGTTACCTTCTTCTGATATACTTTGGACTCTTTTTTTTCTTGGAAGAGTGTAGAATCTTTTCGACCATCAAAATAGATTCCTCTGATTGGGACCTGATTTTGATCTTTCATAATTTCTGATCTCTTCTTTTGTCTTTCTCTTCTGATTTTACTCCTATCCACTACTTCAGATGTATTGTCAATAGAAACTTCTCCAATATCTTGCAATACTGCACTAACAATGAATGCTGCAGCTCGATCTGAAACTGCAGTCCTGTCACAAGCAGTAGCCACTGAAGGTAGATTTGTAGTTTTCCTTTTCTTGAATAATTGTTCTTCAGGTTGTTCGAGCTTTCTCTTCGAGCTAACTGGCTCTGGAAATGTATCGTCTGATATTTCGCTAGATTCACTTTCACTATTTGATGTCGATGATGATAATTCAACATTTGTATCCTGCAATTTCTCCTGTGAAGATTCTTTGGTGAGCCTCACAGCTTCTTTTTGCTTTCTTAGCAACGTAGATGCTTTTTTCTTTGAGAGTGTAATATCTACTCTATCAAAAACAGTTTTCTTTCACTCCTTTGATCTAAGAGGAACGTCACTTCTTCCTTTGGAACCGTTTTTTCTTTGGGACAAGAACATTGTGTTAGTACTTTGCACTTGCACGCTGCAATGTCAAAAAGTTTCGTGTGTGCTTCTTTTTTGAACATATCAATCTTTGCTTTGTAAGCTTCAGAATTTTTTCTGCTTTGGTATGGCTTCATAATGACACGATACTTTTCGTGGTAGCTTCTGAACATTGTTTCAATTCGCCTGTCTGACAGAATTGGGACGGAAGCACTTTCCCAAATTGTTTTCAATTTATCAACAACTTGTTCTAATATTTGAGATATTGAAGGATCTTTATTAGTATTCTGTTTCAAATCGTTTCTTACAAACAAGTAATATTTAAAAACTCCTTCGTATGTAGGAAGATTCCTGTGCCACAAATCTTCCCCCATACCAAACATGGGGCACTCAGTTGAGGCCCTGGTTGATTTTGCACAAACTCGAGACATTTTGAAAGTTTACAAATCTGAAAAAGAAAGAGCTAATATCAATTATACGTTAATTTCAGTTAATAGTACATGGCAAACTTAGGGCAACACAATACAGAAATGCAAAATATATAAGAAATATAGTTTAGACTATCTGAGTAACGCCAACAACAGAACACCCACCTGCTACGAGAGCGACAGCTACACTGAACCGAGGTACTCACGTGACAGCTGAGTGAGCTGACTATAGAAAACTGTTTTTAGAGAATAGAAACTTTTTTAAAGGTTGACTGAGCTATTTTTATACAAGTGTGAATAAATTCTTGTCTATTGTGCATCGTGGACTCTTCTGTAATTATTGGTTAAAATCTGCTTTTTTCAATTTTTTTCAATATTGAAGGTCATTGTGGCACCTGAAGATATTAATGTTATGATTTTAAATTTATACCAGCTTATTTCCTCACTACTCCACACATTTTCTGAAAAGGCCGAAAATCACAACCATTTTGACCTAGGTTGTTGGGAAGCATTGCCGCATGGAGCTTTAATTTTTCTGCCTTGAAATCGGCCAAAAGCACCAGTTCCGGGGTCCCTTGAATCATGTTTTGCACTATAACTTTTTATCTAAACAAGATAGAGCAACAAAATAGGCACCAAATTAAAGTGTTTTTAATCCTCTTTCTAATTTATACAATTATGATAGTCTTGGAACAAGAAATGGCACATTGGTACATACAAAGATTTCAGAAGTATCACAAAATTCGTTTTCTCACACTCAAGGCAGACAAGGCGCCTTATTCATGACACAAATTTGAGATTAACATTTTGTCACAAGTCTAATCGATCAAGAAGTGAAAGCATTACATGATGATTAATTTCATAATGACATTTACACAGTCAGTTGTTGAGAGTTTGTTTCTTGAAGCTGTCAAAGCGGCGTCTGTTGAACTCCACAGCTTGAAGGAGATAGTCCTTTTGCTTGGCATCTGTTGTTATGACATTTGCAAAGTCGCTCATCATCTTGACACCACGTTCAGCAATGTCATTCACCGCTTTCAGATTCTTAACATAGTCCAACGCTTTTCTGTAGTCCTCATTCTGTGGCCAAGACGTAACAGGTTCCAGAAGCCACTCGGATCCAATGTTCAGTGTGTCCAGCAGGAAATGTGATTCTGGGCCAATGAGATCAACCAGGGTGGTCTTAGCTGTGACTCTCTGGAATAGAGGCTTTCCTGTTCTGAAGCTGTCTGGCTTCTCAGTGGCATGTAACTGGGCAGCAATGTCGTGCTTCAATGTGTCACTCAATCTACTGCTGAACAGGGCAAATGGCACGACTTCCTGCGTCAGGTACCATTTGTGGTTTTCCATCTTATTAAGTACTGCATCAGCAAGCTCTGGGTCAGTTTTCTTGTACTTCAACATGTCCTGGATTAGACTTAGATCATTCACGGGAGCATCTGCAGCAGACATTGACATCATCCATACAGGAGTGTAGAACAGCGCAAGGAAGGTGTTGAGTCTTTCCAGCTTTGATACAGTGTCTTCGTCGTACTCAAGTTGATCTGCAAACATCAGCATTTTCATGGAGTACAGGTTTCTGGCCATCCATCTGGCCTGATGAATGGCGCCTGGTCGACTCCAGTGAATACCTCGAGGAGGCGTTCCTCCAAGAACAATGACTGTCAGTTCAGCCATTTCCCTGTAGTCGGCTCTTGGAAGCCTTTCTGCTGTTAGAATGTCTTGGAGTATTTCTTCACTGTTCTTCTTCTTTTCCTTCAGCCATTTGCTGTTGATAGCCAGCATCTTTGGGTTTTCCTTGGACAAGTCCGTCCAAACATCCTTCAGATGCTCAAACCAGGGATTATCTGGCCCCTTCACCTTCCCAAACAGCTTCTCCCAAACTGCTCCTACTAGGATTTCCAGGATGTGATGTCGACAGGCCCGATAAAACACCTTTTTGTTCAGCATTTTCTCTAGCAGTTTGGCAGCTCCTCTGTGAACTCCATGTTACTGGATGTAGTGTCAAAAACAAGGGCAGTAACATTATCCGTAAGTTCCCATGTCTCCAGTAAATCCATTGAAGCCTCAGCCTGAGCTGTGCCAGAAGAATTGTCGATGACAGGTACTCCCAATAACTTTCCTTCAGTTATGAAGGTGGACCAGACACTAGCACAGCTAAAGTCTCTGAGGTACTTCCAGGTTCACTGCCCAAGACATCTTTGAGCAACTTTCCATCCCAGTGTAAGGCAGCGTACTGTGGGGGGTTTTCACAAAACTTGGACATGTGACTCTGGCTGATATTATACCTGGACAGCATTCTGTTGCGACGTGTTGTTGAGGTTGAGATGACGAAGTTATCCAGATCAGCCCCTCCAGCTTTCAAGGTGGCAGAAACCATGGCAGTAACTTGATTGTCTGATAAACCAAGACGATCAGCTGTATTGCAGATGACATCACATTCCATGACCTTCCTTGGAAACGTCAAAGTCACACTAGTCACAGTGTCTTGATGGTGAGAACATCCAGGACGAGGCTGATGGTAATCCATGTCCTCTGTGTTAGCGTCGTTGTCAGTTGAGTCACCCCAGGTAATGTCATCCACATGAACAACTGCCTCTTGTTCTGCTGCAGCTGTAAAATAGTACAACATGTTAAGACAGTAATTGTTAAGTACATGCTAAATATCGCAATGGAGTAAAACTTAAAACTTTTTGTAACGTTCAAAGTAATTAGTTTTACCTTGTTCTTGTCTATGCTGCAGTCTTTCATTCCTCGCTGCTTGCTGCAGGGATCTTCTCTCAAAAATCTTGTCATGACCAGACATATGACCTTTCCTCTCAGTCTTTTGGTCGTAGAACCTGATATCCTCATCTTTCTTCTCTCTGGATAACAGTCTGTTGTTCTGTATTTCCTGGATTGCATCTGGAGCTCCTATATCGAACGGGCTGTCTAATTCCAGCACAAATGCTCCTCTTTTTCCTCCAGGGTTACTTGCTCTTCCTTTGCTTTTCACCAGAGCACGATGTTTCTCATGTAGTTTCATGAAGAGCTTCATTGCGTTGTACTTGGTCATTGTCTTGATCCTAGCCATCTGCCAGAATGGGATGATAGATTCAACTGTTTCATATGCAAGGTCTTGAACCATGGGCCTCCCTGCATTTTCCGGTAAATTCTGAAGATTAAGGAAATACTGGAACGCCTGTCTGTTGGTGGGAAGCTGGGAACCACTGATAAAAGCTGAAGGGTATCCAACCAGGAAAGTTTCAGTGAGAGATCTGGTAGATGGCCCAGTTGACACCTGCCTGTGGACAGTACGTGGAGGTTCTGAGATATCAACTGTGCGCCCACGGAGCTCCCTCAGCTCCTTGCTTAATGCCATTGTGAAGTTGTAACTTGTAGATGGTTTTCTAGGTTCTGATTGAGTTTCTGTTGTTTCCTGAAAAATGATACATAATTATTATTATTATTATTATTATTATTATTAATTATTATTTATTTATTATTATTATTATTATTATTATTATTATTATTATTATTATTATTTATTAATTTTATGCTCTTTCATTTGATACCTAATTTGTTGCGTTGCTCTATCTTGTTTAGATCAAAAGTTAAAGTGCAAAACATAATTCAAGGGACCCCGGAATTGGCGCTTTGGCCGATTTCAAAGCAGAAAATTTAAAGCTCCATGCGGCAATGCTTCCCAACATCCTAGGTCAAAATAGTTGTGATGTTCGGCTTTTTCAGGTCAAAAAGCATGGGGAAATGTACAGAAACCTATGAAAATAAGAAAAAGTTGATTTTTGAACAGGCCTACCATTACACCCTTCAATACAGACCAGACCACCAAGATCATCAAAAACATTAAGAATTCGAAGGCTACTGGACCAGACAACATATCTAACATACACCTTAAACTTAAACACTTGGGCCCACAGGGAATACTAGCTCTCACAAACATCAGCATATATTCATACCAACACTGTATTATTCCTAACATATGGAAAGAAGGTAAAATTATTACACTACTCAAACCAAACAAAAATCCAACAGAACCAGGTTCCTATAGACCCATTACTTTACTATGCACACCTTCCAAAGTAACAGAAATACTAATCTTATAAATCACCAACCCACACATACCACTATCCCATACTCAACGTAGATTCAGACCTCACCACTCAACGACGACATTACTCACTAACCTCACGCAGCACATCATGGATGGCATCAACTCCAGACGACCAGCTCAACGTACACTATCAGCAACAATAGACATTAGTAAAGCATTTGATGCTATTCCACGATTCCCTCTCATAAATAAAATACTCAGCACAAACATGCACAATAACACCAAAAGGTGGTTGAGCAACTATCTTTCAGGAAGATACTCACATGTCACATTTAATGACAAGTCATCCAAAAACAAGTTTTTTTCCGAACGGGGTCCCTCAAGGCTCTATTCTCTCACCAACACTGTTCAACTTATACATGCATGACATTCCAACACCCATAGATAACAAGTTTACCTTATCATCATATGCAGATGACATCACTCTAACATCCACCCACAACAACATCGACACCGCTACAAATCACCTACAAACATACATAAACAGTATAGAAGACTGGCTCACACACAATAGACTCAAAGTAGCGCCCACAAAACCAACCATCACTTGCTAACAAGTAACACAAAAGAACACCAGATAACTCCACAGCTTACAGATAAAGAACGCCAACATTCCACACACTCACAGGACCAAAATACTTGGGGGTCACATACAACACATCATTATCTTTTGCAAACCACATTCAGGACATTAAAAACAAATGTACGTCAAGACTTAACACGCTTAGGGTACTAACAGGGACAAACTTTGGACACCAGCAGGAAACAACACCCACTCATATGCAAACAATATATTCGCTCAGTTATGGACTATGCTAGCCCATGCTGGGCACCCATTATCTCAAACACACACACATAAACACTTTACAGACAATACAAAACAACGCACTTCGTATCATTACATGATGTACTCAAACAACACCAATAGAACACCTGCTCACAGAAACAAAAATACTGAAAATTAGGGAACATTTAAACATGAGGGGAACAATTCATGGCAGCAGCGACAACTAACCCACAACACCCTTGCCACTACATGTACAATCATGCACCAACACTTCGCACCATTAAAGTAACACCAGAGAGACATTATAACCAAATACTGCATTCCATACCACGCCCCACAGACATCACACCGTACAGAAAACACATACACACACACCTAACCCACAAAACACTGATACGACTCGGTCCGAATGCGGTCCTAGGTGCGAAGCCGCCACCCATTGACAGGTCAGAGACCAGTCTCAGCAGATCGGATCGAGTTAACTTAGCACGATTCCGATGTGGACATCACTCCAACTGACAGACATATAAACACAGACTAGACAACTCTACAGACGACACCTGCCACCTGTGCCAGGACACACCACAAACAGTTGAACACATTATGACAGACTGTACCGCTCTAGCACAACATAGAACACACCACAACATCACTAGTGCGCTGAACCTCTGATCCACTCCGGAGAGGGCGATCAGTTACCTGCGTGCCGCCGGCTTGCTCGATCAAGTTGGGCTGATCGGCTGACCACAACAACAACAACAGTTAAGTTTAGGGTGCGCTAGGTTAGGTTACGTTTATTTTTTTAGTGTCGATGTTATGGACTTGTTGATCCATGGGTAGGGTATAGATCCGATGGGATGACTGAATATGTCCATATGAATTTTAATAGTATTTTTGCAGAAACCTTTTGGTACCCCTTTCAGCTGAAAAAAGAATACCCACTGTATCTTGCTCCCTCTAGAACCTCACTCCTGACAATAGGGTTCTAAAGGGAGTTATCGTACGTTTTTGTTTTAACGGGAGCGGTATCGCTTTTGCCAAAGGCGTCGTACGCCGAAGGTGAACCTTTTCTAGAGGCGATAACGCCATGACTCCATAATTCGAGGGAGATAAAAATCACAGGGGTCATACCGACCAAATAAAGGATATGACCTAAAAAACAAAAATTAATTTTCCTCAAGCTCGAATCACCCCCTAAAAAATTGACTCCACAAAAATAACTCAAAAATGATTTGGAGAAATTTTGAATTCAAAGTGGAAATAATTGTGAATAAAAAGCAAAATTGAAAAATAAAAATAGCGAAAGAGTTGAATGAACCCCAAAGTTAAATCACTGAAAATCAATGAAATTGACTTCGAGTAAAATCTACGACTCGAAAACAGTAGAAATCGAGTTAAAATGAAATAAAATGACAATTTTCCTAATTGAAGCGTAAGTCTAAATGGAAGAAAACCGAACAAAAACCACGATTCAAAAACCATTTTATTTTTTGGAATAGACTCAAAATTATTTAAGAACAAAAGGAAATTTTAAATATCACGTTAAGAGTAACTTCCAATCCAGGATTGGGTAGCCGAATGGTTAAGACTCTGGACTGATGATGATCGAGAGGTCATGAGATCGAGCCCGATTGAGGGCTTTATAATTTCTGACTTCTTTCACGGTTCATAGTTTGTATTTCATGTTAAGCTGTAGATCTAAGCTACGGGGACAAGTTCAACCTTCGTCAGAATGAATAATTCTTGCGGAAGCAAAACTACAGGTTTTTAAATAGTATATATATATATATATATATATATATGGGAATGAACTCAGAATGGTCCCCTGAGTTTTTTATGATACACACAGACAGTGCATGGAACAAGGAACTCTTCTGGGATAATTAAATCCACTATAGTCCGAATAAGTAATGGTAAATGACAAATACCATAGTTTTTCTTTTTCATGATGCTAGCCCGACGTGGGCAACCCCTTTTTCTTTTTCTTTGATGCATTCAATCTGACGTGAAGGCAGCGAGTCTTTTGCTTATATTGAGGTTCTAAATGTAGCATGGCTAGGTGCTTTAAACCCTAGATCCATGTCCCAAAGCTGGATCCTGTCTGCTTTGCAGATAGCTGGTGAGGGAAGCTATATTTATGGGACCTCTTTGCGAGTGACCCGTTGCCCACGTCGGGCTAGCATCATGAAAAAGAAAAACTATGGTATTTGTCATTTACCATTACTTATTCGGACTATAGTGGATTTAATTATCCCAGAAGAGTTCCTTGTTCCATGCACTGTCTGTGTGTATCATATATATATATATATATATATATATATATATATATATATAATATATATATATTCCTACCCCGTGCACACTGACATACAAAGTCACAAACGCTGTAATGAAGAAAGTATGGGTCACTTCATTTATATTTATCCTTTAGTCCTTCATTGGCCGCGTGGAAAGTTCTAACATTGTTACATTGCGTCAGGTCATATTGACCCCACGCGACTAATGAAGGGTTAAAGATATTCGAAGAAGAGAAATCATTACTGTATGTAGCATATAATATATTACATACGTTTGTAAATAGTGCCACTGTAAAAGTATTCATACTCTCGTGTTTAATAACTTTGTAAAGTGCCTCGTGTGACTGCGAGAAATCGGTTTTGAAAAGCTTTAACAAACATTTGGCATCCATCCGATGTATAAGCTTTTTAACTATTCTTCCAAACAGTATTGTTCTAGTTCCTTCTAGTCTGAAGACTTTCTCGTGTGGACACCATTTTCGCTAAAGTTGTTCTATTGCCGATTGAGATCGAGACTTTTGGGAAACGAGTATAAAACATATATTTTCCTATCTTACAGTCTCGTTTACTAGAATCTGATGCACGCTTACGTTATTGTCGTGTTGGCAGACCCACCGTTGACAAACACGAACCTTCCTTACAGAGGGTCTTAAATTGTCTTCGACGGGCTTTTAATATTTCGCGGAATCTATAAGTCGTCGAATCGATACCGGATTTCCAGTGGCAAAGGAGGAAAAACAGCAACGGGCACAATGGTCGGAACCTCGTTCTTTTAATTTTAAAAGAACGTTCTCTGGACGTTAAAATAATGTTATCTTTTCAGAAAATATAGCGTTGATTTGTCGTCAGTAGTTTGGGCGCAAAAGGAGAGAGTGCAATGCAATTGCAAATGTTGATCAATGTTGCAAAGGAAATGCTGCATAAGGTTGTGCACCAAGGGGGGAGGGGGAATGTTGCAAGATTGTATGCAACAAAGGGGGAAGGGGGATGTTGCAAGAGCAACAAGGGGTTATGCAACTTGGAGGCGGAGTTATCCCCCAAGAGAAAGAGAGAGAGGAAGAGAGGTGTTCGCCTGGCAGGAGCCAAACGCATATTAAGACTTCAGCCAGCGTTGCCATCCAAAAATAATGAAAATCTGAAGATTGGTGTCAAAATATCTGTAGAAATCTATAGTTTCAATAAAAATATCTGTAGAAATCTGTAGTTTCAATAAAAATATCTGTAGAAATCTGTAGTTTCAATAAAAATATCTGTAGACAAAATCTGTAAACTACCATTTGATTTTAAAATTTATTTTTGTAAGTAACATATACAATAATATTCATAATTCCAAACAGAAATACAAAAATGGTCAATTAAACACAAAATTTAGTGAATGAAAGGTAGATAAACTGAATATTTTAAACCAGAATACTATTCAAGCTACGTCTATAGGCCAGTTTAAGAATGATCTAGAAAAAAAGCAGCAAATAGAAAGAACAAATATACAACAACAAAATAAGGATGCATATATACAAAATGGAAAAAGGAATTCAATAAAATACATAATTTTGTGCTGTACTGGAATTATGGAATGAACATTATCATTAACAACAACAGGGCTATTTATCTGTACTGTAGATTCCACCCTTTGCTTTCTTTAGCAGTGTGTTTTGTTGATGACTTAGTAAGAACCGACGCACAGTCAGCTGAGTGTGGCGTGTTTATGTTATGTTGCCACTCTCTACTGACAGGTGGCGCACGAAAAGAATTTGTTGGTGCTCATGGAGAAACTCAGTAATATTGCTGTAATATCCAGTGTAGTCCGTAGTGGTTAGTAAAAAAAACCTCAATCTTAGAAATCGGCAAATTTTGCCCGTTTTGAAGGAAAATCTGAAAAGAAGCATAAAAAAATCATAAATTTTAGAAATCTGTAGATTTCGCCCATTTTGGGGGAAAAATCTGAAAATCTGAAACGAAGCATAAAATCTGTAGATGCACAGATAAATCTGTAGAAATGGCAACACTGACTTCAGCAGAGCGGCCGTTGTCTTAATATGTTCCTAATCAGCTAGTTGGCTTAATCAGCCAGTTGTCTTATCTGGCTGAGCAGCCAGATTGCGCTATTTATTTAATTAAAGCATATATTCTGGCTTAACTAGCCAGTTGACTTAGAAGGCGCAAATGACTTGTTCAGGTGTACATTATTGAGTTGCCAGATTGCGTTTATTTATTTAATTAAAGCATATATTCTGGCTTAACTAGCCAGTTGACTCAAAAGGCGTAATTGGCTTGTTCAGGTGTACATTATTAGGGTTGCCAGATTGTGCTATCCAAATATTTTTGGCAGTTGGTTTAGAAATCCGTTTTAGAAGGCAGCCATTTGCTGTAATTAAATGTCGTGTACAACCAAACGAATTAAATAAAACACCATTACATGATTCTGTTTATTTAGACGAATTAAATATACAATAGAATATATATGATCAAAAATAATAATAGCATAAGAAATATGAACGATGAATATATAATCAAAATAAATATACAATGGAATATATCTGATCAAAAAAATAATAATAGCATAAGAAATACGAACGAGAAATATATAATAAAAAATATACAAAACATTGTAGTATAACCATCAGTATATTAGTACAGGAATATATATATATATATATATATACCTCTCTTCACACGGAGGTCAAGCTGGTGGCCCCGCCTCTAGGTCTGGCTTGGTGGAGGAGCGAGTTGCTTTCTTGTTCTCTCCACCGTACATAGCCAGGCACGCCAGGCTCATCTGGTACCGTCCTGAACCAGGCATCCAATCTTTTCTTGAAGACTTCAAATTTGACCCCCGTTACGTTTCTGAGGTCCTTTGGAAGCTGGTTGAAAAGTCTTGGCCCCCTGACAACCAAGTTATTTTCCTTCAGAGTTGAGAAGGTCCCTTGTCGGGCCTTTAATTTGGGAACACTACACATTCTGCCTTTCCTATTTTTCAGTGTTGTTTGAATGGTAATTGGGTTTAGTTTTAGGTTTGGTACCAGTTTTTCGATCATTTTCCATATGTAGACTATGGTGTACTTCTCTCTTCTTATTGAAAATAATAATATACAAAACGTATAATCAATTGGATATTAGTACAGGAAATATATATATATATATATATAATATATATATATATATATACACAATTAAATAATTAAATAAATAAATATACATCAAAATACTTCATGTTCTACGGTACAAAACGCTAAACTCACGTAATCGAGACTACATTTACACCGTTATTACTTTGCACTACACGGTAAAACCGTCCAAGCATTACTTCACCGCTCAAGTTATACGGATACCTATACTCGATATAAATGGCTTTCATATCGTTCAATACTATTTTTGTGCCCACTTTACATTCGGTTGGCAAGTTATCTTTAAACACGGCTAAAGTACAATCAAAAGCACCCACAAAGAGGTCATCGTTAACCACAACATCGTTATTAAATACAAGTTTATAAACACTCCTTTCCAATCGAGGGTTTTTTCTTACCGTCCCGAGCTTTACAATCGTGAACTCTTCTTCACTCTGCATAGCGGCAATTGAAATAATCTTCCAAGTCGTAACGACAGCTACTCATTATATAGAGATACATCTCTTCAGGGTGAACAGTGTAGGCAAGCTCTGCCCTGTACCGCTCAAGTGCTTTGTACCAAAGTTCAGGATATTTCGAAGAGTCTAAACCTTTTAAATATGCATCCAGCTCTAGCCCACTCTCGTCTTGTTCATTCCTACATTCGCTAAATCCGTCGAGCAGAGCAGTGTGTGCGTATTCAAGAACAGTGTCAAAATAAATCATATCCGTAACACGAGCGTGTAATATAGGCTTCAGCTTGCGGAATCCGACGATTTCAAACATTCTGTCGAGGATGAAACGGTTTCGCGTAGGAACAAGAACGTTATTATCAGGTGCATTCTTCCACATCAGTCGTATATCAGTGCATGGCTGATCGTTATTTATACACAATGTGCAAACAACGGCATATGAGGAGGCATCACTAATCTGCTCTCTTCTTGTACCTACACCTGCAGGTATTTTATAACGGTCCTCTCCCCACTTCTCAACTATCACGAAGACTCTATTCATCTCCTCAACACTTAAATAAACAACATTACGTTTACCAGAGTTTGCTTGCCTTCAAATCGTTTCAAGTACATAGTTAATGGTGCCGGTTTCACGCCTGAACACGCGCAATGACTTCGTCACGGAGACATCGTACGAGGCGTTGAGAATGCTTCTCAAAGGAAGTTCCATCGTATTCGCACGTCTAGTCGGTTTAAGCTCTGAGATGACTATGAGCCACAGGTGGGCGGATCGGCTCGACGGGCGGAGTGAGTCACGCTGATGAAACGTGTACGGGTTTGTTCGAACTCGTGTGTTTCGGAGGGGTGAGGTACACGGGTGGGCGGCTTAAAGGGGGAAGCGAGTCACACCATAAACTACTGAAGCGTGTAGAGGCTTGTTCGAATACTTGTGCCCATTATACTGGACAAACAGAATTTTCCGCTACATGAAGTAATACCGGCTTTAATGTTTTATTACTCACCGGACGTTCATTTCCACAAACTAAACATTTTCACAATCCGGTGCACTATTTGAGAGAAACATATGCCTATATTTATCCTTTTTGTTTAACAAACGATACTCGTCTCTAAAGTCTGTTAAAAACTCACACAAGCCATTAGCCACAACCTCACTACAATCCTCGTCATGAAACTCATGATATATATTAATATAGTGGTAAAAATACTTAAGATTCTCCATGATGACAAGATTTACATTCTCAGCCGTAGGGTACGAGTAGTAGATATGATGTAACATGACATAATATCGCTTGTCACATCACTCATCAACAAGACTCACTATCCATAACCGTTGCTTATCTTCTGAACGTGTTGTTTCTTCTTCTTCGCGGTATATGTGAGCTTTTATAAAGGTTAGGTCTACAACATACTTCAATACATCGTTTGTACTACGAAATCCCACAATGCCCTCGCCAGAATACCCGTAGAGTATTTAAACATCTTGGTCCTTCGCACGGCTCAATGTAGCTTTAAAAGTGGCAAAGGAGGGAGGAATAGGGAGTTTTTCAGTATCCACCACATCTTGGCACTTTGCCGAATACCGTTTCATAAATGTTGAACACGCAATATTAAAGGTAGCCATTACTATTTTTCGTCTACGCGGGAGAATACACGTCTGAGCTCAAGGGTACGCAGAGGTCAACTAAGCACGCAGGGATAGAGATATGCTCAGGTAGTGGCAAGAGTCACGTGACCGATCTTACAGTGGGCGGAGCTTGGCTTTTTACTGTACACGCACACACACACGCACGCACGCAAAGGAGAAAATGAAACCTTAATTAAAGCAAATATACGTGATAAATAACACACCGTTAACAATACACACACTATATATATATATATATATATATATATATATATATATATATATATAAATAAATACAATCAAGGATTAAGGTAGCCAAAGGGTATGGTATCATAGGTACCAGGCACCTGGTAACGCTTCCTATAGGTGTTACGGCATACCTTCGTGCCCCTAAGTTCCTTCACGCACACCAGTTTCTGCGCCCGAAAATTGTGCGTCCCCACAGTCAGTTGGGGTGGCTGGTTACCCTCTTCTTCCAAGCACACTAGATCCTTCAACGAATCAAAGTAACGACTCGTCGGTTCGCATGGTTAACCGTGATACCCTTAGCCTTCACGATATACTTCATATCATCCCCTACCCTCACCCGTACCCCATGGGTTTTTGGCCCTGTTGACACAAACGAGTCTGCGTATGCACCATCACCATACTTATCCTTGATCTCGTCAGTTAGCTCTCCGAGGAATTCCCCAATAGCAGGTATGTATTCACCCTCCCTCGCTGTGAATATCACGCTATCTGTGTCAGCGTACAGCACCCTCCATCCAAGAGAGTGCAGTAGACCCTAAAGTTTGATGCGGGCGTAGGCCGTTGTGAAGCTGGCTACAGGTATGTTTGTAAACCGTAAGGTATCTGTGGCCAGTTCGGTGATGTTATACTTTATTATGTAAGTATTACCTACATTCACGATCTCCATAACCTCTTTATCGAGAGCGTTGGCATAATCCCAGACTTCACTATAACTTTGTGCCAAATGAACGTTCCCTGTGCCTGTATTCTGTGCAAATTTCCCCTAAAGACTGTTTAGACACAACTTTGCACTAAAGCGCTTGCCAGGATTCTTAACAATTTGGGATCGGTCAAGCTGTATACCTTCATGGGTACGGTAACGCTGAATATAAGCCGTTTTTTCATCTTCGGTATCAACCCCTCGCGGATATCCTGATGCTTCTACTTTATCCTTCAAAAAAGCGTTTATATATGGTGTGAAAAGGTTGGGTAGCTTCTGAAACCTCCACACCTCATGTATCTTCAATATTCTATACCCATGGCGAACGGCTAGGGCCAGCTCAGGGCTTGTATGTACATACCTCTGATCTTACGCTGGTTGGTTGTATGGTACAATCACCGTTGTTCTCTCTGCGCACTTCACGCACAGGGGAAACATGAGCTTGTGATCTATAACGACGGGTAAGATCGGCATCCATAAATCGCGGGGGGAGCACGTCTACGAAAGAGAGTCCAAAGTAGCGCTCATTCAAGTTAGCTGAAAACTCCTCGATGGTTGGTATGGTGGGACCACCATTTTTTCACGCACCTACGGGGTACGGATTGTTCTTCATCACGTAGGGGTATAAAGAGCAGAAGTCGTAGTAGTGGAGTTTCACGCCCTCCGTAGGCGGAAAGTATAGCTTGAATGGGTTTGTGCGCCCTCCAAACAAGCTGTCACCGCATTTGAGGGGGTCCAACACCATTGAACGTTTGATGGCCCTTATTTCTTCACGGTACTGGGCATCTGTTTCCATCCGTGCATCATACTCATGCTCCCACACGATTTTGTGAGTGAACTGGGAGCCTATAAGTTGATCACGGTTACGGGTCCATGCGAGGCTGTCGGCGGGGATCTTCCATAAAGGTCCCCTGTGACGGCACATTCAGCGCGCGGGCATCCATGCCACCAGCAGCCGTTAAAGGAATACACAGTCTTCTCACCAGTGGCTGGATCCTCACTTAGGCCGTCAACCCAAAAAACACGACCATTGACCTTAACGGGTACTTCACCCGTGTTGCGGGCATGTTTTATGTATACCCCGGTCTGTTGCTGTAGGTGTATGAGCCAGTAAATAGCCTTGTGCCCATAACTGCGGGGGTTGTTTCTGTGAATGATTGCTAAGGTGTCTTTAGGCATGAAGTTATTCTTGAACACTGTAAAACATAATGAGGCGATCGTGGTCGCGACTTGCAGCGGATCGCATTTGAAACGGGTTATGTACATCCTTCTAAAGGCTTGAAAGCATACTCTAAGTACACGTACGTCATTCACGCAATAACGTTCACATTCATCGGCTATATTGTATGGACTAGCTTCATTAAAACTGTTGTAGTAGCGGTCAAAATCTTCACGCTCACTGTCACTCATGTTGGTGTAGTTAAAGTAATGTTTGGGTGGAGGTAGTCCTACGTAATTCAAAGTTTCGTTAGTGAGGAATGTGTAAGGGACATACCCTCTTGAAACTTCAGCGGCTACGCCCATGACCTTGGGTAGCTTTGCTAATTTACAAGGTGTGAACAGCAGGGTGTCTTTAAACTGTACATTACCTTTTACCTGCATCTGTATTAGTTTGTTGCCTCTTTTCAAAGGATCACCTGTAAATATCGCCGACGACTCGTGTTCATGCAACTCAAATTTCGTCCGTTCTGGGCAAGAATATACAGTCATTTTTTTGAACGTGTCCGCTAATTTGACAATATAGGATACAAAGAGTTTCACAGGGCTGCCGTGTGCAGTCTTTTTAAAAACGTTTGTTCGTTTTCCACATTTGTGGCACTCGCCACACTCGATCTCCATGCACTCATCACAGATAGTCTGACTTACGAGTAGATGTGGAATGACCTCTTTGGTTTCAGCGTTCGTGTAAGTTTCTATATCGTAGTACACGGTTATACAAGGGCTATTTTTAGGATTGGCATCTTTCATATAACATACGTGCCTCACTCCATCCGCCTTATATTTTTCATGACTTCTAGAACAGTGAATTTCATCGCATTTATGTTTGAAATTACCCCAATTATCCATCATGTGAAACATGCCGCACTTACAAATCCTCATTTTCCTGCAAGTGCCAATTGATTTATGGAGTTCAAAGCATTTATTATTGAAAAATGTACGTCTACACACATTACATTCCCTCTTCTCGGTTTCAACTACACGACTTTCACATTTGGGGCTTTTACACTGCTCACATACCATGTAGCAATCCTTACAATGTTTCACCATATCATCAGCAAACTCGAAACATCCCTTACACAAATCATGATGCCTTCCATATTTTCGACTTTTATCATAACTGGCGTAGAGAGCCCTTATGTTACGGATGGGGAGATACGATGTTCCTGACAATCCTAAAATAAGTAGAGGTCTTGTACGATCTCTCACGCTGCTTTTAAAAACATACACAGTCCTACGACGATCATCCATTCCAAATACGACTATACGTGCATTCATTTCCTGCTCGGCCCTTCTCAGTTCTTCAGGACCCATATTACACTCAAACTCAAGCTTACAATCTGAAGCCAGTTTACGGGCACGCTGCACAACCGTAGGCAGCCAAATTTTTTGCGTCCAAGTATTTAGCACAGTGAACATATGAGCTAAGATTATTGCTATAAAACCACAACCACGATCGACGTTTAAATGCTTTCTGTAAATAAGGAGAATTGAAATTAAGAGTATAAGGTGTGGCACTATGACCCGCAACCCGGAATACTCTGTCAATATCTACCATGAAGTTGTCCATATTGAAGGATGTACACTTTGAGAGGCTTGCATTATAGCCCAAGATATATTCTATGTCTACAGCCGCCAAACGTCTGAACGGTATTACACCCAAAAATCATCCCCCTCATCTGACCCGAACCTGAAGGATAACCTCGTCCGGACTTCACGTTCGTCGCGGTTCTGAAGGGCAAACTCCACAATACGTTCAACTACGCGCCGCAGTCCGTTGGTATACAGGGATCCAGGGTCAACCCTGACCACGTACCGATTTCTAGTCAGGGCAGGGGTGGGGGTAGCGGTGCGCACCAACTCGAATGTTATACCATCCTCCACAGTATGAGAAGCTGCTGTGGAGGAAGTACCCGGAACTGAACAATGGGGCATATTTGAGGAAGGTACTATTGTGGGGGTTGTGTCGTAAGACGTAGAGGGTTGGGGCTCTATTACTGGGGTCTAACAACCGGCGCAATCCTGGCACGCTTTATACCTGACGTGGAGGGCTCTTCATCATGCTTCCGCTTTGAACTGTCGCATGCTACAGGTGTCGCTGGTGAGGGTTCGTCAGCGGGGAAGGTTCTGTAGCTGCACGGTCATCGGGTTCGTCTGTGATATCGATGATGGGGTGCTGTACATCGTCGTCATTCACGGTTCTGGGAAGAAGAAAACAAAATATAAGGAACAGCACTCAAAATTTGTAATATTTTGTAAATGACCCACTTAGGGGTGTGACGTGTTAGAGATGGAATCTGTAAAAAATTCAGGTTCACAAGCCCCTCCACATGTATTATATCTGGCCCTACAGGATGTGGAAAAACTGTATTTATGCTTAAAATCATTAAAGATAAGGGGGAGATGTTCTCAAAATTTGTGCATAAAGTAATATGGTGCTATTCGACGTATCAGTCAGTGTTCAACGAGTACCAAGATGAAATTTTGTTCCACAAAGGTGTATATGACGTTAATTCGTTAAAAGGTAATGAGCATACAGTTATTGTAATTGACGATCTCATGTTGGAAATGGATAAAACGTTTGCCGAGACATTTACAGTGTTCTCCCACCATCTTAACATAAGCGTATTCTTCATCAACCAGAATCTATTTTTCAAAAATAAATACATGCGCGATGTGTCGCTAAATACACAATATCTAGTCTTATTCGCAAAACGTAGAGATGTGTCACAAATTGGGGTATTAGCCAATCAAATGTTCCCGAATCAACGTAAGGAGTTTTTGGAGGTTTATAAAGAAGCCACAAGTCAGCGTTATGGATATTTGCTTTGTGACCTTCACCCGCGAAACACGTTTAGGGTGCTTCTAAGAACGAATATATTCCCAACGAACCTGAAACGGTGTATATTCCAGAATGACAAATAGGCTGAAGAAATATCGTGAATTAATAAAAATCTATCAACGATTGCCCCGGGCACTGCAACAGATGTTTGTTAAAAATATCGACTCGACTTTTTAAAATGCATCTGTGAAATCTGTCTTAATGTTATAAAATGTAATGTGCCAATGAAACCCCTCAGAAGGCTCGCTTACGTCGTTACAAGAACATAATACGAGCGCTCGCTCATAAAAGTCAAACTGTGGGTAAGAAAAAGCGAATTATTGTACAAAGAGGAGGATCATTCCTACCCATCTTATTTTCAGTTTTGGGTCCTTTACTGACTAGATTAATATAATGAAGAAGGTGGTGTGATTCCGCACGAGGTGTATGCTTCATTGCAAAGTTCAAAGATTCCAGACACGGCTCTAGAACCCGTAAAAGTAGGCTTAAAAGAATGGAAAGCGAGTTGCTAGCCCTATTAAACAGTGAAAAGTCACCTGATGAGAAAAGGATCTTGTACCAAGAGGCTTTGCAGAAATTTCTTCATGAGTACGAAGATTATAAGAATCCGACAGAGCTCCCGTGGTTATTAGGCACAGCGCGAGTAGCGCTGAGCATGGCGACACAGGACCTGGGCCCGACGTTAGAGATGACCAACCAAAGAACAACGGAACACAACACATCGAACATGTGTTAAAAAACAGTCTCCCACATACATTGAGGAATAAAGGCTTAAGTCTTTATAATCTATTGAGTGAGGACCCCATCATACAGTGGGCCGATACAGGCGAGGTCATTGTTGAAGGAACAAGGGTACAAGGATCCAACATCGTTGATATTGTTCATGATCTGGTGAGAAAGTGGGACAGACCCTCACCAACAGGATGGAAGCATATTAAAGCAAGACTACAACAAATAAATGTCCCCAAAACATTGATAGGTAATCTGAATAGGTTAAAAGACCTGGATCAAGTCTCGCATGTGTCACAACTGAGTACGCCATCGCCCCCAGCAGCAGCGTCTCTGAAGAAGAGAAAGAAGAGAACAAACGGCCAACCTTATCCACGTGTCTCTAAAATACGCAAATGGCTAACATATTAAGTAAACGCTATTATGACATTTCTAACCCCGCCTCCTATGGTGGCGTTAATAGACTGTACAGAGGTGTTTACGGAGTAGGGAAAAAAG
The DNA here is from genome assembly GCA_023014485.1 of Bathynomus jamesi. Classification (NCBI taxonomy): domain Eukaryota; kingdom Metazoa; phylum Arthropoda; class Malacostraca; order Isopoda; family Cirolanidae; genus Bathynomus; species Bathynomus jamesi. Next base: position 625,973 of record JAJOZX010000467.1, on the reverse strand, counting down.
ATGTTGAGAGGTTTTGCGGGAGCAGGATGCTTATACACTTCATAAACCGGTGAGAAAAAGGTTTAAAACGGCCAAGACAACAGCGGATTCGATTGACTCTATTTGGCAAGCGGATTTAACAGACATGCAAAGATATTCAGTGTATAATGACGGATACCGCTACATCCTATTCATAATAGATGTATTCTCTAGATATCTGTGGCTAATTCCACTGAAAAATAAATCGCCTGAAACAGTTGCTAAAGCGACCAAAACGTTGATGTTAAAAGAAGAAAGGGTTCCTGGCTATTTTTGTACGGATATGGGGAAAGAATTTATAGGTCGCGCTTTTCAGAACATGCTGACAGAGTTTAATATCAGTTACTACACTAGCAGTTCTATACATAAGGCCTCTTTAGCTGAAAGAGTTCAACGTACCATAAAGGAACGCATGCATCGCTATTTTACACATAAAAACACATACAGATATATAAACGTTCTCGGTCATTGGCATCATCATACAACCGTTCACACCACCGTACGATTGGCACAACACCTAACGAAGTTTTAGAAAGAGGTACGCGTCCAGAGGTGAGAAGAGATGGAGCACCGCCACCACACTCTACACATCTCAAAATCAGTGATTATATAAGGCTATCACGTTTGGGAAATAAATTGGCGAAGGGATTTGAGCAAGGATGGACACGTGAGATTCTTAAAGTTAGTACTATGAGACCTAAAGGCGAGATAATGACGCATTACGTTGAAGATTTGAATGGGGAAGAGATCGCTGGAAGCTTTTACCGCGAGGAGTTGCAAAAAGTGACATTTAATTTTGGAAAAAGTGTGTTTAAAATTGAAAAAACTTTCGGTAGCAAAGGTTCAGGAAAGAGAAAAATGTACCTGATGAAATGGTTGGGTTACCCAGAAAGCTTCAACACCTATATAAAAGCTGTTGCAGTAATGAAGCGTAAATAGTATGCAACATGGCGCCTAGCCACTTCTATGTCACACTCCCGACTCTTCTTCTCTTTCTGTACATCCTAACAACACCCTCTCCTACTTTGTGACAGAACTCCACGGACCCATTGAATTGGAGCGTGATTCGTATGAGGTGGGTTTATGTGAACTCCAGTTAGTCTCCAACTTTTTAACTCTTGAAAATGAGCAAATCATATTTCTGATCCTTAGAAGAATCGATGAATGCGAAAAATTAGACATAACCTTAGACAATACTATGTGATCAGTCCTGTTCGGTGAGGTGCAGTACTATAGCACGAATGTATCGCTAGGTATCGGCCATTATGATACAGCCGTGGACATTGTGACGGGGTTAAACAAGAGTCTTGAGAAGTCGTACCTGACAAACGATTTACTTTTTGAAGTCGTAAACATAGACACGCCTGCATGCACATTGAAGTTAAAATCAACGCTTAGTAGAAATATTAAAGATAAAGAGCTGTTCACAATTGTGGCTGAGGGCCGATATAGCGCAGCTCTCCAAAGAGATACCTTTCACGAGGCACAGCATGACTTGTCCAGCTTAATGTATCAATTGAAGATGGAGAAATTGGGTGAAAGCTCTCCATCCCCAGACATGTGCTATATTTACAGCAATATCGTAGAGCACCAATTTGTTGGGGACACCCAGGCGCGCCTGCTGCGCATTGCACACATCCCCAACCATAGAGGGAAAAGTTTGAGCATTACATATGACAAGCCCCATTATGTGAATGTTGCGACTAATCTATTAACCAACATCTCGATATATATAAGAACGATTGAGGGAAAAAATTTCCCATTCGGTGATGGGAGCTTAACAGTGAAACTACACTTTCGTCGTTTATAATGACCCGAAGGCCATTCACAGTCTATCGAGGGTGAGATATCAGCGTGGGAGTGGGCTTGGATCCATTTTTTCATCCATACTACGCACCGCTGTCCCACTGTTGAAGAGGGTGCTAGATACCTAGGGAGGAAGGCGTTACAACAGGTTTTAACGGCAGAAGACATAATGGGTGGAACTAAGCCTAAAGAAGCTCTAAAAAAACATTTAAAACGTACACGGGACGAAATCATCAAAGATGCAAAGAGAAAAATGCGTGGTGGCGGAAAGAAGAGATCTGCCAGGAAGAAGGGGTTACCATCCCGTGGCTCTAAACGTAAAAGGAAATAAAAAAGAAATGCTCTAAGCGTATGGAACCTATGGCTCATCATTTTTTTAACTGATATAAGCTGAGGACTCTACTCTCACGAATCATAGGCTGATTACTAGTTGTCGAGAGAGGTGGCACTATTTCTGACTCGTCATGGCGCGTTTCATCCATCCGTGTAGATCACAATGCTGTAAATCTGAACTGTCCCTCTTTGATATGCCCCCCACTCAGGTCTCTATTGAGCATAGCGACTTTATTACAATTAACCCATTAAACACAATTAGTTCGCCGAGTGTCCCTATAGAATTCGTGATACCCAGCTCAGGCCCTTACTTTTTGACCCGAGCTACATGCACATGTACGCTAAACTGCGTATAGCCCATTCAGATGGAACGGGCTGCAATGATAGTTACTCAGCGTACCCTGAAACCAACTTTTTACACTCCATATTCAGCCAGTGTGAGGTGTATTTAAATCAGGTTAACATTCCGGCAGGAACGGGGTATTATCTCCTACGAGCCTATCTGGAAAATGTCCTCAACTTTTCAAAAGAAGCGAAGGACACCTTTTTAACAGGGTTTTTATCATACTAAAGATGAAAATGGTATTAAGGATAAATTTAAAAATTCTAAAAAAAGATATGCGAGTGTTTGGGACGTCTTCATACAGATTTCACATTCTAGGAGAAACTGCTTATGAACGGCATCGATCTGAAGTTAAAGCTCAACCGCATGAGTCCTGAGATCTGCATAAATCTGGGGTCTGATGAAGAAGAAGGTGCGAAACCCATTGTGACTCACATCATGGAGGCGTATTTGTTTATACGCCGAGTGAAATTAAGTTCACCAAAACAAATAGAAATTGAGAAAGACTTAATACACGCCACAGTAAAATACCCAATTAACAGGGTACAGATCAAACTATACACGGTGTCCGCCGGGTTGGCCTCAAAGCAACTAGAAAACGTGGCCCTTGGAGTCCTCCTAAAAGGATATTAATTGGAATGAATGACCACGCCTCGACGAGTGGAAAATATATAAAGAGTGCCTTTAAATTCGAGAATTTCGGCCTTAAAAATATGACTCTCTACGTAAATGGTATCGCTTTGGAAGGGACTATGATTACGGACTACTCATCAGACGCTGTGTTCCCGCTCTGCGCGAGAGCTTATAGTAGTCTGGATCATAATGCAGGGTTATGTGACGAGCTCGGGTTTGGCGTAACGCAGAAAGAGTTTGTCGAAGAATTTAACATTTATTCATTTGATATTACCCCTGACTTGTCTGCTAGTATAAATACGCACTTAAGTCCACAACAGAGTGGGAATATCTCAGTCAGGTTGGAATTTGCCAAACCTATAGACGTTCCTATTAGTGTACTCGTGTACTTCGAATCACAAGCACTAATAGAAGTTGATCGTTTCAGGAACGTGGTCACAGACTTTTAAAATGGACGCGAATACACTCCAGAGAGTAATGAAAAGTGATCGAATCACACGCTCAAATTTATCGGTGCGTTTGCGAAGAATGAAATATTGAAATTGCCAACTACGAGAAACCGAGAAACTGGTATGGGATTATCGTTAACACCGACATTGTGGGGGGTGAGGGGATTCATTGGTTTGCAATCTATTTTAAAAATAGGGAAAGAATGTACTATTTTGACTCACTCGGCACTTAGCCCTGGAATGATTCTGTGGTTGTACATGTACCTGAGATTGTATGGAACCCGTATGGCTTTCAAGGATATTATAGCAACACGTGCGGCATGTACGCGCTCTCATTTCTCATGCACATGTCACGTGGGAAGGGATTTATAAATTTTTAAAAACTATTCGATTTGTGCGACACTGAAATGAACGATAAAACGGTATGCAGACAGTAAAAAAAGGTTCCCATATGTTAGCACCCGCTGTATTGTGTAAAGGTGTGTATCTATATTGTGTAAAGGCCTATTTGTAGCCATTAAGACTTATTTAATGGACACTGGTTCCACTTTGTACATGTTTTCTACCATTTAATAAATTAAATGAAAATACAATGTGTCTTGTTCTTAACCCCAAAAATACTTACATACATTAGCTCCTCTATGACCTGGCATTCGCTGGACCGGATGTGAGCCAATACCTCGACCTCTGTGTTCAGGTCGCTGGGTTGGCTGTGCGGAGAAGCAACCATAGCATTTATTCCCCTTTCATCAAAACGAAAAGTAGCTATAACACGATCAAGTTCCGCATCGGTCCTATAAATTAATATGATTAGTTCGTATTGAATCAATTAAAGTTAAATAAAAATAAATTAATTTAATTGAAGAGTTACAATAAGAGAAAATGTCGGTTAGGACGTCTGGCAAATTATAGTTATAAAGCAGATATCCTTACAGTTTTCAAAAGTAAGAGTGCTAAGACATCTTCTGCCGACACCGGGTTTTTAATATTTCTATTGTAAGTTTTAATATTTCTAAAATCCTACTTGTACAACTTTCTGTAAATTTTAAAATTACCAAGAAATGTACAAATAAAGCACCATATATATATATATATATATTATATATATATATATATATATATATGCCGAAATAATCACGAAGGAAACAGAGAATGGGCAAAACAAGTGCACTAATTTACAGCTTAAAAGAAAGATTAGTTGGGTGTGCTAAGACCTCAGAGAATAATTAAAAGCGAGTACGCTAATTTACAGCTCAAAAGTAAGAGTGCTAAGACATCGTCTGCCGACACGGGGTCTCGATCCCGCAGGCAATTCTTAAAAGTTTTTAATATTTCTAAAATCCTACTGGGTAGCTGTCCTTAAATTTTTAAATTATCGAGAAATGTACAAATAAAAACACACCATATATATATGCCGAAATAACCACGAAGGAAACAGACAATGGGCAAAGCAAGTGCACTAATTTACAGCTCAAAAGGAAGATTAGCTAGGCGTGCTACGTTTCGTCTGCCTGCAACGGTCTCGAACCCGCAGGCAATTCTTAATAGTTTTTAATATTTCTAAAATCCTACTGGGGAGCTGTCTTTAAAATTTTAAATTATTAAGAAATGTACACATAAAAACACACCATATATATATATATATATATATATATATATATGCAGAAATAACCGCGAAGGAAACAGAAAATGAGAATAATTAAAAATATTTTTCAAAACGCACTTATTTTGGCCTTTTATAAGTTAACACTGAATGAACCGGTGTACATAATCACAAATTAACTACTTACATCCCTGCAAAATCGTTAGCGGGAAAATCATGCTCGCTGCCACAAATTTCTGTAACAACCTGCGTTGAGAGAAGTTCATTCTGTTCAACAGCGCTGAAAATTAGATGCGTTGCCTCAGCATAGAAATCTCCCTCTTCAAACAATTCGGGAGAACTGTATAACTGGCTCATGGTGTATATTTCAAAAGCACTAAGCAAGAAAAAACACTGAAATGAGGCTCTGAGATGAAAGTGCCCCTTTTTATAAATGAAATCGTGATCAACCTACAACACACGAATCGTGAGCTTCCTATTGGCTATCGGTGAATTTTGGGCGGGGCTTGACGCGTAGGCCTGAATAGTGGCCAAATATCGATTCTGGGTTTCGCCCACAGGGCTGTGATTGGCTCTCCCGTGAAATGTGGAGCGTGTCAGATATTCCCATTCGTAAAGAGAGAGAAACGCTTTGTTTTTTATCTTGTATTTGGCCCGAGAGAGAGAGAGCGAGAGAGAGAGCGGGGAGAGAGAGAGAGAGAGAGAGAGAGAGAGAGAGAGAGAGAGGGAGACGAGGATGGTTTGTGAATTTATTTATAGTGCCCTATCTAAAATAGGATCGGGAAAAATTTATTGTCTCTGAAATATAAAACTGGAGGTTAATTATCCATGAAGAAAAATCATCAGTGCGCGAAGTTCTTCAGCCCTTCGAGACAATTCATCCCATCTGTAAAGTTTATTGTATCCCGGAATTCTTATACGATACAATAAATAAATTTTAAAAAATGAGAGTATTCCGGGTTGCGGGTCATTAACCCCAAAGTTTACGATCTCGAAATAAACTCCTGCGAAAAGAAGTTTATTTATTGGAATTTTAAAATCGATATTATCATTGCTTCCGACAAACGCAATTTTCAGAACGATGTTTATATATATATATATATATATATATATATATATATATATATATATATTCCATAAATATTTATGATCGTCTATTGTTCAGCTGTTTACTTCGTTTAATTAGGAAATGTTCAGGAGGGAATTTGATTATACTGTCCTACCTTCTCTCCATTTCCCTTAAGTTTTACGCTCCAACTTAGAGCGAGAGAGAGAGAGAGAGGTAGATGAGGATGGTTTGTGAATTTATTTATGGTGCCCTATCTAAAATAGGATCGGGAAAAATTTATTGTCTCTGAAATATAAAACTGGAGGTTAATTATCCATAAAGAAAAACCACCAGCGCACAAAGTTCTTCAGCCCTTCAAGACAATTCCTCCCGGAATTCTTATACGATACAATAAATAAATTTAAAAATAACAGAGATGCGTGCTGGTTGCGATCATTAACCCCAAAGTTTAGATCATAAAGGAGTTTATCTAAGGTGTATATATATATATATATATATATATATATATATATATATATATATATATATATGTAACCTTTGGTTAGCTTCCGCCCGAATTGTTCATTCTGACGAAGGTCAAGCTTTTCACTCCACCTTAGACCTACAGTTTAACGTGAAATCCGAACCACGCCCCATCAGCAGCCCAGCGTCTTAACCACTAGGCCACCTAGGGTACCCATTTATCTACCAACCACTTTCTTTATTGTGTGGAAGGATGAACAGCTGGGTTTTGCTGCGCGCCGGCTGCCGTCGGGTCTCGAACCCGGGACCGATGGATTTGTAGTCAGCGACACTAACCACTATACCACCGAGGCGCATTAACTATATATATATATATATATATATATATTCCATAAATGTTTATGATCTTCTATTGTTCAGCTGTTTACTTCGTTTAATTAGGAAAATGTTTAAGGGGGACTTTGATTATACTGTCCTACCTTCTCCATTTCCCTCAAGTTTTACACTCCAACTTATCGCGAGAGAGAGAGAGAGAGAGAGAGAGAGAGAGAGAGAGTTACAAGGAGTTACAAGGAAAAGAAGTACCTCAAAAGGCCTTGCGGCCCATACCGAGGAGGTACCAATGGCAACGGGTGCCAGGGAAAATTTTGTGAAAGTTTATTTTTCTTTAAACTATCCTAGCAGTAGTAGAAAACTGGATAGAGAGAGAGAAGAAGAAGAGAGAGAGAAGAAGAGAGAGAGCGAGAGGGAGAGAGAGAGAGAGAGAGAGAGAGAGGGAGAGGGCGAGAGGGAGAGAGGGAGAGAGCGAGAGGGAGAGAGAGATAGAGGAAGGGAGGGAGAGGGAGAGAGAGAGGGAGAGAGAGGGAGAGAGAGCGAGAGAGCGAGAGATCGAAAGGGAGAGCGAGAGAGAGAGAGAGAGGGAGAGAGAGCGAGAGGGAGAGAGAGCGAGAGGGAGAGAGCGAGAAAGAGAGATCCCTGCTAGGGAACCCTGGCTACCCATTTATCTATCAACCGTGGAAGGACGCGCCGCCACCGGGTCTCGAACCCTGCGCATATAATCGTGTGTGCGTAATATTTTATGAGCGTATAGACGGGTGTGTGTGTCCCAAAACGAGGTATACACTGTGCCAACTGGCTGATAGTGCCTGGAGGCAGTGGCTGATTAAGCCGACTGGCTGATTAGGGGCCTATAAGACAACGTCCGCTCGGCTGAATTCTTATATGTGCTTGGCTCCTGTCAAGCGAAAACCTCTCTTCCTCTCTCTCTCCTTCTCCTCTCTCTTTCTCTTGAGGGATAACTCTGCCTCCAAGTTGCATAACCCTTGTTGTTCTTGCAACAACCCCCTCTCCCTTTTGGGGGTGCCTTGCAACAAGGGGGGTTTGGCACTGGCGCCAACATTTCCTTTGCAACATTGATCAACATTTGCAATTTGCATTGCACTATCTCCTTTTGCGCCCAACTACTGTCGTCCCAAAAAGCACTCTTTTCGTCTCATCATCGGTTCATAATATCCAGCGTCAGTAATCTTGTCCATCATTAAGACGAGTCTTCGCGAACTGCAACATTTTCACTTTATACTACTGCCTCAACGATGGTTTCTTTCGGGAAGTCCTATCACGTAAACCAGCCTCATTCAGAAGTGCGACGAATCGTGGTGACTGAAACGTGATGATTTCGTTGCGTGCTCGTAGATGTCGATCTCGGATTATTGCTGATGTCACGAATGAGTTTTCAGATGGTTCTGCAGGAAAGGGTATTTTTTTTTTCCTCTTCGAAGCAAAGTTGTCATGACACCGATCCCCTTCCATTTCTTCATTATGGAGACAACACTCAAAACGGGGATGTTAAAGTTTTTCCCAACTTTCTCGGAACTTTCCGCAGCCAAACGAGAAGACAATTTTCTTTCGAACGTCTTCTGACAGTTCTTTAGTTTTTGCCATAACTTCTTCGTATACTTAAATACGAATCCCAGTCCAGTTTATAACTAATGTTGACCTGGTCAAAGGTTCCGTTCGCGGTGTTGCCACATGTTTAGTGAATTACGAATTACCTCGTTTAATGCAATTCGAAGTTTTGCAGTTTTTTAAGCATGATAGGTTTTAACGGGTTGTTAAACGCGGGCTATGAATAATTTTATATTGGTACTATTTACAAATATATACTCGTACTATATATGTTATAGGTTATATGTTTGTTTCATACGATAATGACTTCCTTTAGCCTTCGAATGTCTGCATGTTGTTAATAAAACAACCTTCTTATAAATTCTACTCTTGACTAAAATATGTGATAACAACGCGTGACGCGTAGAAGATAGACTGATAGAGGGACGTAATTAGGAAATATGTGAATAAATGTGTAGGCGACATAAATGTGGCGCAACCGTTAACGAGGAAGGGAAATTTGGAAGCGATTTCAAATGTGCAATTGTCAGAGAAATTGGTCTCACCCGACGTACTCCACCAGAGGTATACTCCCAACCTTCTCATGAAAGGTAATACCGGTTACCCGAGGTTGCATGGTGATACCTTATTTCTGGTAGTGATCCTTCATTGTGTATGTAATTGATTTGCGTGATTTCAGTCTTGAGTTCAAGCGTTGTGCCTACCGTACCCCTCATGGAGAATGGCAAATAGATGATTATTAGATGGTTTGTGTACCCGTGCAGTTGAGGTAAAATGCTAATAATAATTGTTCCATTCTGAACTTCTTAATGTTGATCTGTGGGAGCAGTTTTTAATTTTTCTTTTCATTGTGCGAATAAGTGAAGTTCATAGAGTTGGCTGCCGAAATACAGGGTGTTTATGAAGTCCCTATCTATTTCAGTAAAAACGAAGCAAAAAGGGTAAAATTCAATAACAATATAATAGAAGGCATACATTTAATAAATACTTAAGCATATGATTCTACATGAGCACCATCAGTATCTCTACAGAGTTCGAATCTGTCAGCAGCATTGCGGAACACATTTTGAAGCATGACAGGGGTTATTTTTGTAACTGCTGTTATGATACGAGCACGTAAATGTCCCAGCTTCATTCAGATGGCATTTTAAACACCATCGTCTTTCAACAAGATGGGGCACCTTGTCATTACGCAAACATTGTTTGAGAGTACCTAACTGAACGATTTCCAAATCGTTGGATCAGACGTGGAGGCAACAGGCCCTGGGTGGTTCGATCTCCTGACCTAACTCCCTCGGATTTCTTTGCATGGGGCTTTATCAAATCAAACGTCTATCAAACGAGGGTTACAAATCTGCAAGATTTACGTGCTCGTATTGTAACAGCAGTTACAAAAATAACCCGTGTCATGCTCCAAAATGTGTTCCGCAATGCTGCTGACAGATTCGAACTCTGTAGAGATATTGATGGTGCTTATGTAGAATCATATGCTTAAGTATTCATTAAATGTTGTCTTCTATTATATCGTTAGTGAATTTTACCCTTTTTGCTACGTTTTCGCTGAAATAGATAGGGGCTTTAGAAACACCTTGTAAAGTGAACAGAAATTATAGAGCAAATGTGGAAGAGTCATATATATATATATATATATATATATATATATATATATATATATATATATATACAAAGGTGGGCAGGACCGAGTTCCAAAAGGACCGAACTCCAGGAACTCGGTCCTTTTTAAGGATCGTGAGCGGGAAAGTCGGTCCTTTTCTCAGTGAGGACCGAAATGAGGAGCGACGGTCCATTTTTAAGCAATTCCGGACGGTCCGGTCCGGGCGGTCTTTTTTAGTGATTTTAGTGTGCTTAGTGATTATTTGAAGTTCTAAAGAAGATGGATCGTTTCCTCCAGAAGACTCAGAAAGAGACTGAGACTGAACTGAAACTTGTTTCAACACCTGGAGGAGACGAAGAATCTACTGATGTTAGTGCTTCAACTTCAAGTCAAGCAACTGGAGCTCCTAGCGGAAGAACTGAACCCGGCAATCCCTGGCCGTACCTGGACAAATACTTTGAGTACCTGGGCCCCAAGGGTGAGCAGAACCTGGAGTACAAGTGCTTGCTGTGCCTGCCGAACAAGAACATCCTCTCGACAAGCAACAAGAGCCAAAACAACCTCAAGCGACATGTCTCCAGGCGCCACCCTCACGTCCAGAACCAGTTCGACCAGTGCATCAAGGACGGGGTGGAGCTCCAGAAAAAGAAGAAGCGGCGAGGAGACCCTCAGGAGCGCCCCGACGACAAGAGGCAGAGGACCATGGTTCAGCCGACTATACGGGAGGCCATGGCTGGACCGTCCAGAGTCACCAAGGCTCTCTTTGAAGAGAAGGTCAGTAAATTCAATTAAAAATCTTACAACTTTGTCTAGAAGTATTTATAATCATTAAATTACACTCAAATGTCAGTCAGTTATGATGAAACGTTTTGAAATGCTAGTCTTCTTGAAGGGAAACTCAAGCATTTAACTTAATAACTTTTTTTCATCATTTATGTATTGTATTAATTATTTATAATTTACGTTAATAAAATTAAAGATTTCCGGTGTCTTTAATTTCATTTTTCATTTTAATCAAATTTTTCACTTATATTATATATAAGGACCGAGGACCGAGTCGTTCCTAGGTCCTATCTTCAGAAAGGACCGGGACCGGGACCGTCGGTCCAGTTTGAGGCAAGGACCGGGACCGGGACCGTCGGTCCTTTTTGAGGCCCGGGTGCCCACCTTTGTGTATATATATATATATATATATATATATACCGGGTGGGCCAGAAAAAACTATTACCCTGATTTTGAACAATATAATTTTAACTTTATCAAATTTATTTGTACAATCAATATATGTGTCCTGTATAGAATTTCATGGTCTATCTCGTGGTGAAGTTGGATTTTTGCTAACTGTAACCATTATTTTGTAATTCGCTGTTATAGAGCTGTTATACCTAATTGAGTCCAAGATTATGCGGAATGTGTCCTCCTCCATTATCAATGCACACTTGCAACCTTGACTTCTCCCTTATCGACGGCAGTACCGCACCAAGGATTTTTTTCTTGGTAATAAGCAGCAGTGATTTTGGCATTTTGATCAACAAAAACAATCTCTGACTTCCCTAACTTTGAAATAAAGATGGAAACCATGACTTTTTGAGAAAAATGCGGACGTTCCCTGCAAAGTCGATCTAAATATATATACTGTATATATATATATATACCGGGTGGGCCAGAAAAAACTATTACCCTGATTTTGAACAATATAATTTTAACTTTATCAAATTTATTTGTACAATCAATATATGTGTCCTGTATAGAATTTCATGGTCTATCTCGTGGTGAAGTTGGATTTTTGCTAACTGTAACCATTATTTTGTAATTCGCTGTTATAGAGCTGTTATACCTAATTGAGTCCAAGATTATGCGGAATGTGTCCTCCTCCATTATCAATGCACACTTGCAACCTTGACTTCTCCCTTATCGACGGCAGTACCGCACCAAGGATTTTTTTCTTGGTAATAAGCAGCAGTGATTTTGGCATTTTGATCAACAAAAACAATCTCTGACTTCCATAACTTTGAAATAAAGATGGAAACCATGACTTTTTGAGAAAAATGCGGACGTTCCCTGCAAAGTCGATCTAAACTGATAGATTTTTTGTCCTGTCTTCCTGTCCTGTCGGTCATTTTGTGTGTTTATTTTTGAAGCAACCGTAAAGGTCTTCTCGTCGCTGAACCATATTTTCGACACTTCTCCGTCTGGGAATCAATCTAACAGAGTACGACATTTTTCAACTCTTGTTTGCTTATTTGATGCAGAGACCTTATGAACTTCGACTCTTTTAAAACATTTAAGACCCAGATAATCTTTTACTATATGACGAACACTAGAGCGAGAAATACCAGTAGTTTTTGAAATTTCTCTAACGAAATTGTGGGTGTTGGTTGGGCCTTTCTTTTTGAATGCATATCATGGATGGAACCAAGTCAATATTTTCCTCAGTACGTGATGTGTTTGACCTTCCACTGCCTTCTTTTCGTTTGGTCGACTCTGTGATATGGATTTTTCTTATGAGATATTGAAATCCAGGTATCGTCCATCGTTTATTTGGAAACCCTTTCTTCATTCGTTTTGCATCCCAGTGTTTCTCCTTACGCAGGTTCAATATCAATGCTTCATCTTCCAAAGAGTATTTCATTGTTATAACTTGTTCACCAACTATAGCAGAATGATGGTCTGAAATGAAAAAGGAAATAAATTAATTATTTTGTGTAAAAATTAGGAAAATTCATTATTTATGGAGAAACTGTCGTCTGAAAGTATCAGTTGCTGACTTTGTCCGCCTTTCAATTAAGCACCATATTCTGATACCTCCCTCCAGTTGTGGGCCTGTACCTTTACTCCTGGGGCGTTGAATCTAGATTCAAAGCCAGCGTTTGAAAGAGTAAAAGTATGGGTACAACATACGGCCTCAGCAGTAAGATCAATATACAGGGTGAGCCACAATATCTTTTCAAAAATTGGGTAATAGTTTTCTGGCCCACCCTGTATATATATATATATATATATATATATATATATATATATATATATATATATAATAACATTGTATAAGAACGAAAGGAAGACTACTGTGAATCATTATTTTAATGTGTTATAAGAATTAATTAATTTTTGTAGACCCTGAATTAATTTCGGTTCCAGTTTTATATCTTTAAAAATATGATTACTTTTAAGGAATACTCGATTTTAAGAGCCATTTGATTCGTTCTGATCAAAGATTCTAGTTTGATGACGTCACTACCTGATAAGGCTTTTGACGGATTATGACCATAGTTCAAGTTATTGGAGAACGTCAAAGTATTGTCTCGGTTCACACGACGTATTTTTATAATTTATTTTATTGTTTGGTTTTACGTTTCACTTCCTCAAACCTAATTTTAAACACAAACTTTTATTTCTCTATATACATACAGATTATTATTATTATTATTATTATTATTAGTAGTAGTAGTAGTAGTAGTAGTTGTAGTAGTAGTAGTATGTAGTGGTCATTTACTTTGTGTTTTATATTGACATATAGTGTAAGATGCATTATAGGGAGCAGACCAAAATCCAATTTCATGCAGAATATTTATTAATGGAGTAGATGTTGAAAGAGGTCTGTGAAGTCGTTTACAGTGTCATTTCTCTCTCATGAACTACTAATACGGACATTGATTAACATTTTAGTGGGGAGATGTTGGCACGCTCTTTTTGAATGTTCACCTCCAGTTCCTCAAAGGTGCGTGGTCGTGATTTGTAAACCAGACTTCGAGTGACCCCGCAAGAAAAATAACATTCGACAGGGATGTGCCAACGTCTCTACTAGAATGTTACGCAATGGCTGTACTATTTCATATAAAAGAATTAACACATGTAAACGGTTTCATGGCTTGTAGTTTGAATGTTTATGGAATTACTAAATATTTCACGTGGAGTCCCCCCGCCTATACACAAACACACACACACATATATATATATATATATATATATATATGAGTGGGCCCCACGTAGTGACGTGTAAAGGAGGGAAGCAGACTACGTATGTCTTCAATTTATGAAATTAGGAGCGATTCCGTGTAACGTGCTCTTCGATCGATTGAAACCTTCCTGACGAAGAGAGGCAGAGGCCTCAACGCCAGATTACGAAACGGACAGATAACAACTTCCTCTAAATTAAAACATTAAAAAGACACAAATCAATAAGCAACTACGAACATAATCGATACGACGATACACTTCTGATGCGGACGTGTATTTTCCGCGTGTATTCATAGGCGAGGTCATAATTAGGTGTCATTGTGGGTCAAACAGATGTTGGAACGTGGAAGATGAGTCCAAAACTGATGGCTGACCCTCTCCGCAATATAAACGAGCCACAATTAGGCCCCGCAAGTGAGGTAACTTCTTTACAATTTGTACGATACTCGAAATAAAAGATGAGTTGCAATATGTCGCCAATCAAATTAATTAATTTTTATGGATTATTTCTGTTCTAAGGATTAATTTTATTATGGATTATCGCATTATTATTTCAACGGATTAATAATTGAAGAGAAAAGGGAAGGTAAACGCGAGCCCGCGATTATTCCGATTAATAATAACTGTAATGATATGAATAATAATTAATGGGTGATTAAACAATTTCATTTTTAAAATAGGCTATTTCATGCAGGATAGAATTAAAAAAAAGCCATCATGTAATTGCATACTCAAATATTAAAGACAATTTAAATATAATAACTTACGCGCGCGCACACACACACACACACTATATATATATATATATATATAATATATAGAGAGAGAGAGAGAGAGAGAGAGAGAGATAATTAATCCTTGCATAACTTCCCATAACATTACGTTAAGAATTGCAAATGAAATTTAATGGGTAAATTTCGTGTAACGAATGACTTCTTCGTCACGCACACATTTACGTGTACAAAGAGAAACTTACACAACATGTATATATACACACACACACACACACACACACACACATTATCCACATGTTTATAATATAACATTAAATTATTATATAATGTAAAGGTAGTATAATGATTAGGGATCTCGTACGAAAATAAAAAATGTTAGTGATCACCATTTTCGTCCCTGCAAATGATCTGATCAAGAGCTAAACTTTTCATATCGTTTTGACGACACAAATAAATCGCCTAAAATGGGTTCAAATAAAGAAATTGAGGAAAATGTTTGATTCATAAAATGTCACACGTCATAATTAAACTTATTTTAATTTTAATATTTTTTATTAACAAATTATAGAACTAAAAACGATTAAAATAATACGAAATAAAATGTGAAATAGATTAAAACTCTGATTAAAATGTCTATTTTGTAAGTGTAGTTTAGATTTTGGTCAGCGTCACATAATTTTTGGGATCGTTTTAAAATTGTTTGTCTTTTGGATGAACACACACACACACACACACACACACACATATATATATATATATATATATATATATATATATATACAGGGTGGGCCGTAAGTTTCCATACATAGGAAAAATAAACATTTTTTTATGGACAACCATTTTTATTTATATAATATGCTCTACATGGTTGCCATTGTTTTGAAAACACATTTCAATACGTGTTCCCCACTGTTGATGAACACGCATTAGCACAGTTGACGTTATGCTTGTAATGGCGTTGGTGATACGTTCCTTTAGATGATTTATGTCTCGTATCTTTTCCTGATACATCATGGCCTTCAAGTGCCCCCAAAGATAGAAATCAAGGGGGGTGAGATCTGGGGATCTGGGAGGCCACTCCACAGGACCACGCCGACCAATCCAAGCATCCGGAAACTGCTGATCCAAATACCGACGCACGTGAAGACCATAATTTAAATTTTCCTATGTATGGAAACTTACGGCCCACCCTGTATATATATATATATATATATATATATATATATATATATATATATATATATATATATATTGGCTTCACGTCAACAGTCGTTCAATGTATATAGTTTTTCTTTTAGTAAATAGGTCACGTGATCCATCATATCAGTCGTGACTATATACAGGGTGATGCAAGAAGGTATTCTCAAAAATAATTTATTGCCTATTCTCGGATGAACGCGTACACGTTCAAATGGTATCGTTACATATCATATTTTCATTAATTTTTTACTATGGAAAAAAGTAGGATTCCTTTTTACACTTTTCACTACATTTATTTTAGTCTCGTTTCCGTTCCATGAATAGAATAATTAATTTGGGACATTTCTCTACATAAATCTTATATTTTATTTTAGTGAAATATTCAAATGATTAAGATGATAATGATAATAATAATAATAATAATAATAATAATAATAGAAGGCTACAATTAAGCGTACTTTGCATCCCTACTCGAGTTTGCAAAAAAACGTTTCATCCACATATCGACACCAACAACACATTTTTGTGATGATGACGCCAAAAAGATGGCAACTAACACTAGAGAGTGGCAATTCCCTATCGACAACCCAATTTAAGACTCGCCCGCAATAATAGCCCTATTCAACATCCAATTAATTACTTTTGATAAACAATAACTGCGTCGGTTTATTTCAAACTGCAAAAGTCACGTGCGATTTTCTTACTTTACTTTCGATGAACCATAACAATTTTTACTGTTTCATCTGAACGCAGTAGTATTGCAATATGACCATAATATATATATATATATATATATATATATATATGTATGGGAATGAACTCAGAATGGTCCCCTGAGGTTTTTTATGATACACACAGACCGTGCATGGAACAAGGAACTCTTCTGGGATAATAGTTCCTTGTTCCATGCACGGTCTGTGTGTATCATAAAAAACCTCAGGGGACCATTCTGAGTTCATTCCCATCTTGAAACGGACATGTTATATGCCTTGAAAAGTGGACGCTCAATTTATGTGTGTGTGTGTGGTGTGTGTGTGTGGTGTGTGTGTATAGCAACATTAATTAGTTGTCACTTGATAATTATGGACTTAAACACCTGTTAAAATTTTTCATAGAAAAACGTTTTTCTAAGTACCGTTATAATTTTTTTCAAATGATTAGGAGGATACTATACATACATATATACACACATACATACACACACACACGCACATATATATATATATGTATATATATATAAAGCTATGAAATTAGGGATTGTTCTGAGAAAGTAAATGGTAACTATTGAGATAATGGAGACCATTTTTGTAATGTTGTAAAATGAGAAAATTTTGTAAATGAAAATAATTTGTTTTGCGATAATTAAAATTAAATAAATGTCAAAAAATGAAACATTTGTAACAAAAATGTTCGATTTTTGTTCATATTTCGAGTGAACATTTTCGTGAACTTTTTAGATGAACATTCGAAATGGTATTTATGAACTTGATGCGAATATCTTATTGGGCATTTAAGGGAACATTTAAAAGAACATTTAAGGGAACCCCTTTTAATTTTTATTTATTATTAAGTTAAGAGACGATTATTATTGAGGTGATCTCGTTTTAATCACGTTTCAAATATTTGGAAATAATTCTGAATTTTACTCTAAAATGGAAATCGGAAATTTTAGCCTCATTTCACGCAGAGACAAAATATGTGCCGAGTTCAGAAAGATTATTGCGGAGGGACCGTGACATCGAGTCCCGGCTTTGACTTTGTAATCTCCGACTTCGACTTCCTTGGAGGGTCGTCGTGGTTCGGATTCCGCGTCAAGCCGTGGCTCGAGACCATCGTCAGAATGAAAAATTCGGGAGGAAGCAAAAAGTAGGGTTAAATGAGATGTATAATTATGTTTAGATAGAGCTACATTATATTATACACAAATTAATAAAATTATTAATATTGACATATTGATAATAGCCAAATGAGGAAACGGTAACAATTAGTAAATTATTACGTAAGATCTATGGTTTGATGGGGTTATTTAACTTCCTTAGCAAAATATAAGGTCATATACCGGAAGGAACCTACTGTACACCTTAAAGACGGAGAATAACTAACCACGGGTAGTTTCATAATCTGGACGCGGAAGACGCCCTCCCATCCAACTTCTTTACAAACCTAATGTCACTTAACATCGCTGATCGACGGGAAGCGGTGTTTCGACATTGGCCACGATATAACCCGTTTGAAGATCTATCTTTCTACTTCTAACTCTTTCACTATTATACTGTTGTGTGTGTGTGTGTGTGTGTGTGTATATATATATATATACAGGGTGTCCCATAAGTCTGGAACCATAGTGTAAAATAAGTAATTCGTGTTTTTCCATTTATGCAAGTGCCCATGATGTCTTTGAGTAAGGAAGAACGCATCCAGGTAATTCTGCTCGTAGTAAATCGGAGTCAGACGGAGGTCGCTGAGGAATTTAACAGATTGCATTTGGACCGCACGCCAATAACACACAGCTGTGTCGGCAAACTTGTAGCAAAGTTCAGGGAAACGGGATCCATAGGAGATAAACCACGCAGTGGACCTCCGAGGACATCCACCGACGATGACGCAGAGCTACCATCCTCGCTCATTTCACAAACAGTCCCCAAAAGTCTCTTCGGCATTTTTATTGTCGTTTTTATCATTTTGCCCTATGGTTCCAGACTTACGGGACACCCTGTAATATATATATATATATATATATATAAGAGCGCCTCGGTGGTGTAGTGGTTAGCGTCGCTGACTACGAATCCATCGGCCCCCGGTTCGAGACCCGACGGCAGCCGGCGCGCAGCAAAACCCAGCTGTTCATCCTTCCACACAATAAAAGAAAGTGGTTGGTAGATAAATGGGTACCCTAGGTGGCCTAGTGGTTAAGACGCTGGGCTGCTGATGGGGCGTGGTTCGGATTCCACGTTAAACTGTAGGTCTAAGGTGGAGTAAAAAACTTGACCTTCGTCAGAATGAACAGTTCGGGCGGAAGCTAACCAAAGGTAACCAAACCAAAGGTATATATAAAACCTTGGTTAACCTTCGTTTTGTTTCCGCCCAAATTGTTCATCCTGATCTACAGTTCAACGTGGAATCCGAACCACGCCCCACCAGCAGTCCAGCGTCTTAATCACTAGGCTACCCAGGGTATCCATTTATCTACCAACCAATTTTTTTTTATTGTGTGGAAGGATGAACAGCTGGGTTTTGCTGCGCGCCGTCTGCCGTCATCGGGTCTCGATCCCGAGGCCGATGGATTCGTAGTAAACGACACTAACCACTACACCACCGAGGCGCATATATATATATATGTGTGTGTGTGTGTGTGTTACGCGTAATCGGTGAAATTGTGTATTTCATGAAATAGGCAATTTCACTGATTACGCTTAACATATACAGTATATATATATATATATATATATATATATGGTATTTTTTTTTTAAACATGTGCCACTTTAAAAGATTTGTATTTTTTTTATTAACTGAAGTAAAAGCATAAAATTTTCACTATACCTTCTCTGCACGTGGGACATTAGTCCCCTCATGCAAAACATGCTCTATGTGATGTCCTCTCAGCTCATTAACTCTTTGTACACGAACAACAAAATTTTGCAGTACGCTGGACAGAGTATCTGTTGAAATCTGAAAAATTTCTCGTTCACTTGATGCTTTCAGTTCTTCTATTGTATGTGGATTCTGTTTAAACACTCTTTCCTTTAATAACTGCACAGATAGAAGTCATAATGGTTTAGATCTGGTGATGTTGGTGGACATGATATTCCTTTATCATAAACTGCGGAAAATCTGCTGGACAGGACACTCTTCATTGAAAGTATCGTGAGCTAAGAAGATATCACATAGAGCATGTTTTATAAAGGAAGAACAGTAAAAATTTCATGCTTACATTTCAGTTAATAAAACAATACAAACCTTTTAAAGTGTCAGAATGTTTAAAAAATTAACCGATATACTCTATATATTGTTCCCAAAAATGTGTCCACCTTTTTCACCGGGCCAACAAAACCACAATTCCAAGAATAACTAAATGAAACAGAAATTGTGTTAAACCCCTTTATATTTTTCTTAAAATGATAGGTAGTTTATTTAAATTGGATGAGCAGTCTCTGCAAATTCAATTTGAACATCCATCTCAACTGCTCTTACCCTTGAATTCTTTCTTTCATGCTATGCAACGTTTCACACCCATACAAAAGTGTCAGCACTAACATACCTTCAAATGAAAATCTCGCAGCATCTATATCCAGTCTCCGTTTCCTCACAACCGCTTTCACCGCACCGGCCACCCTTCTTCCTTGATTTATTTTACTATTAATTCCATCCGCACTCGTACCGCTTTTGTTCAAAACATCCCAAATACTCAAAAGATTCTACCACCTCCAGTGCTTCATGACAATCCGAATTTCCCTCACTCTCCAAAATCAATAATGCTTTTACCCACATTCATTGTCAACAATCTTCTATCACACACCGCCACTAAACTCTTAGCAGCTTCTTGCGTAGCACAATTATTCTGAGTAGTATGGCTGAAAACGAGACGAGTGCAGAGCAATTGCAATGTTGATCAAATGAGTCCCAGTGCCACCCCCACCCCTTTGTTGCAAGGTGCCAACCCCTCCCCCTCCACCAGTGCCAACCCTCAGAGTGCCAAAAAAATGGGGGGAATTTTCCAGCAAGCTGGGGGGGGTCCACCTAACCTCTTTAGGGGAGAAACGGCCTTACTCCTCAAAGGGGTATACCTAACCTAAGAGAGAGAGAGAGAGAGAGAGAGAGAGAGAGAGAGAGAGCATCCTACACCTGGAAGATCCAGGTGCATAATGGAAGCTCAGGCAGCATCACTTGGCTTAGGACTCGAATTCCGCAAGTTGGCTTAGAAGACTTAGAAGGCAGATTTATGTGTATATTAGTGCTGGACAGGATATCCGCATCCGCATCATTTTTAACATCCGCATCCACACTTCTGACTGCGGATGTTATGCGGCGGATATTACCTCTAATAAATTATGCAATTTACAATTAAATTAGCTTATAAAGTAGCTTATAAGGCCCAGTCATGCACATTTCATGTAAAGTATTAATTAATTATTAATGAACAAACAAATATATAAACCTCAAAATATAAATTCCTGGTAACACAGAAAATTGAATGAAACTTGTTTCATTGAATTTTCTGTGGCTGAGACTCTTGAGAAAGTTATTATTTTTATCATAATGAAAACATTAATATTAATTTTAATTCTTATACATTGCCTGCCATAATAGTAATAAATATCACGAAATTTTAAAAATTATGTCATATATTCATAATTCTATATTATATTGAAGATTAACTAAATATCCGCATCCGCGGATATTGAAATTAAAGATCCGCATCCGCAGATGTTGAAAAATTGACATCCGGTCCACCACTAGTGTATATATATATATATATATATATATATATATATATATATATATATAATATATATATATATATATAACGTTTGAACTGCCAGATTGCGCTATTCAGATTTTCTTGACAGTTGGTTTAGAAATCCGTCAGTCGGCTTAGAAGGCGTAATCAGCCATTTGGCGTAGTAATGTTCACAGCCATTAGAAGGCGTAATCAGCCATTTGGCGTAGTAATGTTCACAGCCATTAGAAGGCGTAATCGCCATTTGGCGTAGTAATGTTCACAGCCATTAGAAGGCCTAAACCGACAGTTACCTTTACCTTAGAATGTCGCCACAGTATAAATGCCCATAACACGGAATAAATAAAGATTTTAGGAGCTCATCCCATTATCAGCACATGATGAGATGAGGGCTCCAACCAATCGTCTAAGTATAGACATTTAGGAGCTCATCCCATCAACAGCACATGGTGAGATGAGGGTTACAACCAATCGCCTAAGCATAGACTTTTAGGAGCTCATCCCATCAACACCACGTAGCCGAGATGAGGGCTACAACCAATCGTCTAGACCTTAAGACCTCTCAGCAGTAACACAGTATTATACATCCGCCGTACCTACGGCATTACTTACCAACACCTGACCAAAGCCGCCTTACCCACGGTTTTTACTTACCAGCTTCTGGTAGACCGACAAGGTCTCTAAATACGACCCAATAGACAGAGCTATTAAGCATAAACAAATACGTTTATGGGGCCAGGGGGTAGACCGACAAGGTCTCAAAAAAAGGGCAACGCTATTAGTTTTCCTATTAAGCTTCTCATGGTGGAACACCACGAGGCCAATTTGATGTTTGGTAGGGGGATCTTTTATACAAAAAAATTGAATAAGATAAACTAAGTTTAATGCCAAAACAAATTTTCACCATAATATACAATTTTATCCTTAAACTATAACATAAAAAGCATTAATATGATTTTTAAAACAAAATAAAAATTAAATTAGGGGTATCTATTTCAGTTTTCCTCTTTTCGACAATTATTTTGTTTCAATACAAATTTATCTTTAATATGCAATTTTATCCATAAAGTATAACATAAAAAGCATTAATATGATTTTTAAAACAAAATAGGTTCAATTTCGGGACAACTATTTCATTTTTCATCTTTGATCTAATTATTTTGTTTCAATACAAATTTATCTTTAATATACAATTTTATCCTTAAACTATAACAAAAAGCATTAATATGATTTTTAAAACAAAATAGATTCCTCGCCTCGATGGTGTAGTGGTTAGCGTCGCTGACTACGAATCTATCGGCCCCGGGTTAGAGACTCGACGGCAGCCGGCGCGCAGCAAAACCAAGCTGTTCATTAGGGTGGCCCACTTTTCAATTTTTGTTTAAAAGTATAGGTTATCGTAGTTTTTCCCATTATTTGGCACTATACTAGCACATTGGTACCATTTTTACAAAAATTGATCAATATTTAGGGGTCTCGCATCGACCTTGAAATTACGAGTTTTTTTTTAAATGCGTACTTTTTAACTTTTTACTGAATCAAGATAAATCATTAAGTAGGGATGTTTTCTGAATCCTCTTGATGAGAGAAGTCGTTTGGTGTGCCTTCCAATGTCATACGACTAACAGTTTAAAGTTGTGCCTGTATACAGGTAATACCAATGTGCTAGTATAGTGCCAAATAATGGGAAAAACCACGATCACCTATACTTTTCAAAAAAATCAGCAAATAGCAGACAAATAAGGAAGAAAGAAACAATAACTTAAACAATCACTTTTGCATTGTATTGACCACTATCACACGTCACTGGCTGCAACGTTGTCCCTCTGTGCTATGTCATCGTGGCGAGTGATGACTTCTTGAAGTCGCCGAGCTCTTTCCGGTTCTTTTCCACCACTTGCAGAAGATCCTGCAGCTGTGCCTCGTCCTTTGTGACCGTGTTCGCATAGTCTTGTATCAGTTGGACTCCTCTTTCAGCGACGTCATTGGTGACCTGGAGATTAGAGATCACATCCTTCAGACGACAAAAGTCCTCGTTCTCGTCCCACTTATCAGTTGGCAGGGTGAGCCACGAAGACCCATACATCTTCAGACCTGCAAATAAGAACCAGGAGGACTCGTCGATCAGGTCGGGGAGTAGCGTCATCTCGTCGACTGAGACGTTCTCGTATGTGAAGTCTTTGGGTACAGGGAGGTGGGACAGCTTCTCTGCCATCTGTTGCTTCACAGTGCCATCCACCTTGTTGCTGCATAGAGCGAAGATGACGGTCTGAGGCCTCAGATACCAGAAGTGCCGCCTCATCACTGCCAGTGACGCTTCTGCCACCTCGCGGTCCACTGCCCTATACCTCAGAAAACGCTGGTATAGTACCAGGTCATTCAACGGCGCATCAGCTGCTACAGGGGCCGCCAACCAAGCTGGTACGTACAGAAGAGCGATGAACACCACGATCCTGTGCAGTTTGTCGACCAGCTCGGCGTCGAGCTCCAGCTGCCTACTGAACATCAGCAGTTTTGTGTAGTAGATGACCTGAAACAGAATAGGCACCATTGTAAGTAAGACAGGTTTATTGTTACCAATTACTTTGTTTGCGTTATAATGAAATGTTTATCTTTGAATAACATTTAAACTTATCTCTAGATTATTTTTGTTTGAAAATACTAACTTTAGCCATCCATCTTGCGTGGTGGTAGGCTCCTGGGCGCATGAGGTGAATGCCACGGCGTGGTTGTGTCCCGAGTACCAGGAGCGTGATCTCTGCCACTTCCCGGTAATCGTCTCTGACGAAACCAGAAGCTGTGCTCAGGAAGCTGACCGCCGCGTCCCGGAGTTCTATTAGCCACGTACTCTCCGCCAGATTCTCGACCTGCAGCTTGCAGTAGGTCGAGAGATCGAGCTCGTCCCATCTTCAAAAATAATAAACAAGAAAATTGTGTGAGAAAACTCTGAAGTTCCGGTTTGGCTTGCTGTTTTATAAACTAGTGGAATATCATGTGTGTCCTAACTTTACCTTGCACAAAAAATGAACTAACCTTCTCTTCAACTGCTGAAACAAAGGATCAGTTGGTGCCGTAGTCCTTCCGAGCAGGGTGACGGCTACTGCCCCCACGATAAGCTCTAGGACGTGATAACGGCATCCCAGCTGGAGTAGCGGTCGCCCGAGCATGTTTTCCAGCCGGACAACTGCACCCTGCACCCTCCCCGTGTTGGTGGAAGTGGTGTCGAAGCAGAGTCCGATGACGCTCTCCTCACATCCCCAATCTTCGAGAGCATGTATTGTTGCCCGCGCCTGCGACAGTCCGGTGCCGTCAGCAACAGCTGGGACTGACAGCAACTTTCCTTCTGTGCAATGAGGAGCCCCGGAGATGAGAATTGCTTGGCGGTGCTCCGCCGTTCCAAGGAAGTTCTGAAACACATGCCATATATTTCAATTTCATGGTTGTAAAGTAACTTATAATTTTTGTTCACATTCAGTTCTCTTTTTAATTGACATTATGCTTCATGAATCTCTTTACTAAATTGATAGCTATGAAAACTTAATCAACTGACCTTGACCATTTTTCCATCCCAGTGGACAACAGTGTGCCTCGGTGGCGTGAAGGAGTCCTTCACAGCCGTCGCCACTTCACGGCGATGTGACACTCTTCCCCGGCGAGCCGTTTCTTTCGAGATGCTGAACTGATTGAGGTCTGCTGGTGGATCCGCTGAACGTGTGATAGCAGCCACAATGCTTACTACCTATGTAGAGAATGGAAAGTGGAAAGGAAACTGTCAAGAATACATGTGGGTTACGGGACACTTTAAAACTGACGCTATCGATGAATACTATACACAATACGCACCTGATTATTGGACATGCGGAAACGATCAGCCACTTCCATGACAGCAGGTGCATTAAGGATGCGGCGAGGAAGATTGACAGACACACTTGGCTCTTTCGGCAGGGGGAACGCTAGTTCTGTCTCCGACTCTCCTGACATGCCAGTATCATCATTCTCCATGGCCTCATCTCCGGTTTCGTATGCACACTTTGAGGTTTGCGGCTCCTGGCGAGGACGTTTTTCTTCCTTCCTGTAGCTTTCTTTTTACAGCGAAAACTTTATCGTTCCCGCTCATCGTTGCCACCCGAGGACCACGTTGATCGAGGTAGAAGTCAATGTCTTCTTTCTTGTCCTTGTCGGATAGCAGTCGATTCTTCTTTATATCTTCGACAGCGTCAGATGCTCCGATATCCCACAGCTTGTCCACACTGTCCGAAAACTTCTGCCGTTTTCCTCCGGCGTCAGTTTCTCGTTTTCTGCTCTTTGGAGTAAGTGCCACTCTTTCCACAATGCCTCTAGCTTCCGTTCGCAGTTGAGCTTTGTGATTTTTTAATGCGGGCCACGTTCCAAAACTTTAAGACGTTGTTTACGGTTTCTTTGAATGCGTCTTTCCTGTTAGCAGTGTACTGGATAACACTGAAGAAGTATTGCAAAACCTGCCGTGTTGTTGGCAATTTGCTACACTGATGGAGGACGACGGTTGGCCAACTAAAAAAATTTCCGAGGCCGATCTTAGAGAAGGTAGCGATGTTATTTTCGCCTTTCCTTTTGATGACTCTATTTGTAGCTTCAAGAGTTCTTCCAGTTATGGTTGCCATCGATTTGTCCATGACAAAGGATGAGGAACTCAGACAGAATTTCAAAATGTTATGATCTGCAAAAAAAGAAATAGGTTAGGTACCTGGCACAGGCATAGTGCATTTTCTAATTACCTATATACATTATACATTCCGCCCGGGTATGGTGACTCATTTTTTTGAAAAGTATAGGTGATCGTGGTTTTTCCCATTATTTGGCACTATACTAGTACATTGGTATTACCTGTATACAGGCACAACCTTTAAATCGTTAGTCGTATGACATTGGCAGGCACACCAAACGACTTCTCTCATTAAGAGGATTCAGAAAACGTCCCTATTTAATGATTTATCTTGATTCAGTAAAAAGTTAAACAGTACGCATTTTTGAAAAAAAACTAGTAATTTCAAGGTCGATGCGAGACCCCTAAATATTGATCAATTTTTATAAAAATGGTACCAATGTGCTAGTATAGTGCCAAATAATGGGAAAAACCACGATCACCTATACTTTTAAAAAAAAATTGAAAAGTGGGCCACCCTACTGTTCATCCTTCCACACAATAAAGAAAGTGGTTGGTAGATAAATGGGTACCCTAGGTGGCCTAGTGGTTAAGACGCTGGGCTGCTGATGGGACGTGGTTCGAATTCCACGTTAAGCTGTAGGTCTAAAGTCGAGTGAAAATCTTGACCTTCGTCAGAATGAACAGTTCGGGCGGAAGCTAACCAAAGGTTAACCAAAGGATTCTATTTCGGGTTAACTATTTCTTTTTTCCTTTTTCAGCCAATTATTTTGTTTCAATACAAATTTATCTTTAATATACAATTTTATCCTTAAACTATAACATAAAAAGCATTAATATAGTTTTTAAAGCAAAATAACCTATGGAATTCACGGATCGTCCAATTGCAACTCAATGGGTGGGCATGAGAACGAATCCATGGTTTGTGGTTGGTGGAAAACTTTCCGTTACAGTCACACCCAAATTTTCTGACAGCCAACAGGAAACTCGTGAATCGAATATTAGGGTGGGCCAGTCAGGGTCACGTATATAAAAGGGAACATTTTCAGCTGGATCCACAACAGTGATTTTATCAACGAGTAACTACACATTCTCTCATTATGGACACTTCCAGTCAGACACATCAGCTTTACTGCTCCCCGCAATTGTTTGAAGACGGGGACTTCTCTGCAGGGGCTCCGCTCCATCTTTTCACAGCGACCGATGGAGGAAACCTTCTCTCCGCACAAAACGTTGCAGAAATTTGTGACGGCGAGAAAGAACCAGCGGATGAAGAGGCCATTGAGATGTGAGTAATTACGTAATAATTTAGTTTGTGATTCATTCTCGGGCCATATACATCGTATCATTCAATGCTTAACCCTTGCAAGTGTTAGTTAATTTATAAAAAGCATAATAAATGAAGTGAAAGGATATCTGCCCAGGGGTTCGAGACTCTGCGACGGGGCTTAGTAGCTCAGCTAATCTTCCTTTGAGCCCAGTTTGGCTAGTTGCTTTGTGCTTATTATTCCATATGTTTATGGAAGTATATGTTAACAATCCGGTTAGACCACCTGCTTGCTGTTTATTATTTGATCCGGACGCCATAATCGGCATTTTATCTTATTGTAACTCCTTGTAACTCTCCTCCCATATATACATCGCGGTGTCCTGACATATAAATGCATATTTACTAATGGATACTGTGCTAGGCTTTCTGTAATTAATGTAGTCTATTAAGTATTTAGAGAGTGAATTTTGTTTATCAAATATTTACGTTTAATAAATTTATAGAAAGTTCTACAGGTAGGGTTTGAATTACTAAAACTTTAAAGGTAGGGAAATTCCAACGGCTCTGGGCTCGAGACCCTGTGATGGTAGGCATATGCGTAGTACGCCACAGTTAGGATAAAAGTATTTCCGGCGCTGTAAATAGTGTACTTGTAACTCCTTGTAGCTCTCTATCTCTCTCTCTCTCGCTCTCTCTCTCTCTCTCTCTCTCTATCTATATATATATATATATATATATATATATATATATATATATGTTCCTCTGTGTGTATTTTGGTGAAAAACAATTGGTTTTTAATATATTACCATTCTGTCTAATTCGTGGTTAATTAGTCATATATATATATATATAATATATATATATATATATATATACACCGGGTGGACGAAAAAACCTGGACACTTTTGTTTTTCCTACAAATTTCAAAGTAGTCAAGCTAATACACCCAAACTAGTACAAGATGTAGCCAATAGTGTGGTTATCATGTGCTGAAAACCTCATTTAATTATCTTTGGCCGTTTCTTAATTATAAAAAATTTAACTTAACGAAACAAACAGCGAGATTTTGTGAAGCTGACTACGCCCTTGGATGTGTCAGATGTTCGCTACAAAACAAGCAGTTTACGCATGCGCACCTAAGACAATGATAAGTGGCCACATGGCGAATTGGTAGGCTAGCAGTGTCAGATTTCTTTAAGAAGTGTTGGCTAATGGAATGTTTTTTTTTCTTGTGGTTTTAATTAAAATTATATCGTAATGGTTTTAAGTAAAGAAGACTTAGCTGTTATAAAGGCGTGTTTTGCCGAGAAGGGATGGAGTGCTAGAATAATAATTAGGAAATTTCCGGGAAAAAATTGGAAAAGAAGTACAGTGCAATACGTAATAAATAAAATTAGACAATCATGGTCAACTGACAGAAAACGTGGCAGCGGTCGTCCGCGTACTGCTCGGACTCTAGAAAACGAAAGGTACGTTGAAGAGCATGCGTTGTCGCAGGAAAATAATCCTGATACTCATCTTTCGCAGAGAAAAATGGCGAATAATTTAAATATTTCGGGCAACAGTGTCGAAAACATAATGAAAAGTAAAGGAATCAGATCTTTTAAAAGATTAAGTGCCCCCAGAATAACAAAAGAAGCCATGGGAAAATGGTTAGAAAGGTGTAATTCTTTGTACGGGAAATTTAATTTAGCAGACATTAAACGCGTTTTTTCAAGATGAGTCCGACTTTACATTAACTGTGTCAACAAATCGACAAAATAACCGAGTCAGTGCATTAACTTCAAAATCGGAAATCCCGCCAGACCGTCTTTATTATCCAATTTCACGATTTTCAAAGAAATTAATGGTATCTTGTGGTGTTTCTTACAATGGAAAAACCAAATTATTCTTTACTGATCCACAGAAAACAATAATGAACTCGCAAAATCACATTAAACACCTCGGAGAACTTTTACCGGAATGCCAAGACTTGTACCCGAACGAAGATTTTATTTTTGTTCAAGACAATACACCATCTCATTCAGCCAAGGCAACCCAAGAAATTTTGATGGCGAACATTCCTGAATTCATAAAAGTGAAGAATGGCTACCAAGATTTCGTCCCCTGTTCGTTTTAAATGTTTTTTTTAGAGATTCTTTAGGTTTAGCTCCACCTATTATGTCTTCTACCGTGTTAAAACCTGATTGCAGCGCTTTCCTCCCGAGATATCTGGCCCCCCCCTCTTCAACAATGGGACATAATAGCGTTTTCTTAATATGTTAGTCATTTGCGATTTTACAGGCACGTGGATAGGGTCAGCCGTTGTTGTTTGGTCTCTTCTTTCTCTTCAGAGATGCTACCGTTGGGGGTGATGGCGTACTTAGTTGTGGCACATGCGAGACTTGCTCCAAGTCTTTTAACCTATTTAGATTTCCTAGCAATGTTTTGGGGACATTTATTTGTTGTAGTCTTGCTTTTAATGTGTTTCCATCCTGGTGGTGAGGGCCTGTCCCACTTTCTCACCAGATCATGGACAATGTCGACGATATTCAAGCCCTGTACCATTGTTCCTTCAACAATGACCTCGCCTGTATCGGCCCACTGTATGATGGGGTCCTCACTCAATAGATTATAAAGACTTAAGCCTTTATTCCTCAATGTATGTGGGAGACTGCTTTTTAATACATGCTCGATGTGTCGCGTTCCGTTATTCTTTGGTTGGTCAT
Organism: Bathynomus jamesi; assembly: GCA_023014485.1. NCBI lineage: Eukaryota > Metazoa > Arthropoda > Malacostraca > Isopoda > Cirolanidae > Bathynomus > Bathynomus jamesi. The sequence continues at coordinate 595,767 of JAJOZX010000467.1, read as the reverse complement.
CTCTAACGTCGGCCTCAGGTCCTCTGTCGCTATGCTCATCGTTGCTCGCGCTGTCTAATAACCACGGGGATCTCTGTCGGATTCTTATAATATTCGTACTCATGAAGAAATTTCTGCAAAGCCTCTTGGTACAAGATCCTTTTCTCATCAGGTGGCTTTTCACTGTTTAATAGGGTTAGCAACTCGCTTTCCATTCTTTTAAGCCTATTTGTACGGGTTCTAGAACCGTGTCTGAACTCTTTGAACTTTGCAGTGAAGCAAACACCTCGTGCGGAATCACTACCACTTTCTTCATTATATTAATCTAGTCAGTAAAGGTTCCAAAACTGAAAATAAGATGGGTAGGAATGATCCTCCTCTTTGTATAATAATTCGTTTTTTCTTCCCACAGTTTGAGCAAGCGTACTTATTATGTTTTTGTAACGACGTAGGCGAGCCTTCTGAGGGGATTTCATTGGTACATTACATTTTTAACATTAAGGCAGATTTCACAGGTGCATTTTAGAAAGTCCGAGTCGATATTTTTAATAAACATCTGCTGCAATGCCCGGGCAATCGATGAAGGATTTTTATTCATTCACGGTATTTCTTTAGCCTATTTGTCATTCTGGAATATACATCGTTTCAGGTTCGTTTGGAAATATATTCGTTCTTAGAAGCACCCTAAACGTGTTTCGCGGGTGAAGGTCACAAAGCAAATATCCGTAACGGTGACTTGTAGCTTCTTTATAAACTTCCAAAAACTCCTTACGCTGCGGGAACATTTGATTGCTAATACCCCAATTTGTGACACATCTCTTCGTTGCGCGAATAAGACTAGATATTGGGTATTTAACGACACATCGCGTATGTATCTATTTTTGAAAAATAAATTCTGATTGATGAAGAATACGCTTATATTAAGATGGTGGAAGAACACTGTAAATGTCTCGGAAAACGTTTTATCCACTTCCAACATGAGATTGTCAATTACAATGACTGTATGCTCATTTCCCTTTAACGAATTAACGTCATATACGCCTTTGTGGACCAAAATATCATCTTCGTACTCGTTGAACACTGACTGGTACGTCGAATAGCACCATATTACTTTATGCACAAATTTTGAGAACATCTCCCCCTTATCTTTAGCGATTTTAAGCACAAACACAGTTTTATCACATCCTGTAGGGCCAGATATAATACATGTGGATAGGCTTGTGAACCTGAATTTTTCCACAGATTCCATCTCTAACACGTCACACCCCTAAGTGGAACATTTACAAAATATAACAAAATTTAAGTGTTGCTCCTTATATTCTACAATCTTGTTTTTCTTCTTCTTCCAGAGAACCGTGAATGACGATGAGGTACAGCACCCCATCATCGATATTACAGACGACCCCGATGACAGTGTAGTTGTGCTTACAGACTCCAACCCCGCTGACGAACCCTCAACAGCGACACCTCCACCACGTGGCAGTTCAAAGCGGAAGCACGATGATAAAGAACCTTCCACGTCAGGTATAAAACGTGCCAGGAGTGCACCGGCTGCTAGACCCCCAGTAATAGAGCCCCAGCCCTCTACGTCTTACGACACAACCTCCACGCTAGCTCCCTCCTCAATTAAATTTGTACCCCCTTATTTCTGTTCAATTCCTGGTACATTCTCCACACCAACAGCTTCTCGTGCTGTGGAGGAAGGTATAACATTCGAACTGGTGCGCACCGCTAACACCACCCCGGCCCTGACTAGAAATCGGTATATAGTCAGGGTTGACCCTGGAATCCTGGAGAGCAACGGTGTTGAACACGGACTTCGGCGCGTAGTTGAACGTATTGTGGAATTTGCCCTTCAGAACCGCGACGAACGTGAAGTCCGGACGAGGTTGTCCTTCGGGTTCGGGTCAGATGACGGGGATGTAGATGATATTTGGGTAATAATACCATTAAAACACTTGGCAGCTGTAGACATAGAATATATCTTGGGCCGTATAATACAGGCCTCTCAAAGTAGTACAACCTTCAATATGGACAACTTCACGGCAGGAGTGTGCTGCCAATTTCTTAACAACCGGTTCTGATACAGATAGGGGTGTAAATCGGTGAGCGCCAATGGCGCGAGTCATTAAGGTAGGAGGTCTGGGGTGAGCGGTAACTCCCCTAGCGGGGTCCGGGGCGCCAACGCATTTTAGCTTTTCCAAACAGCATTTTGTAACATTTTGGCAGAAATTATTTAACATATTCTTTATACTCACTAATGACATAATTATCTAAAAATAAACTAATTTTTCATCAAAAAATAAATAAATATTGAATATTGAATAAATATTGTTCGATCGATCTTTTCATAAATACTTTCTAAGAATTTCATAATGTAATAAAATCATTCTAATGGCATGCAACGAATGTAACATCAAATGTGACATTGTAAACTAAAGTTATAATTACCAAAAACACAATTGTGAACGAGACAAATCCTGAGCGTCATGAGCATTCGTAAAATTCATGAAGACTGACTGACAAATTGCAAATTTTAACCCTTTCATACCTGATTTTCGTTTACTTTGCATACCACAAAAAAACATTTGTGTTATATCTCCAGAATGGCTAAAATCTCATAAAATTTGATGGTCTCATTTGCGCCCATACGGCATGAAAGGGTTAAGATAAATTTCTACTGACTGTTAAATATTTGTTAAGAACAAACAAACGGTTCGGTGATCCAATCAAAATTTAACAACCGGTTCGGGCGAACCGGACCGAACCGGTCCCAGTACACCCCTGCTTCACGGTAGATATTGACAGAGTATTCCGTGTTGCTGGTCATAGTGCCACACCTTATACTTTTAACTTCAATTCGCAGGATATTTACAGAAAGCATATAAACGCCGAGCGTGGTTGCGGCTTTATAGCAGTAGTCTTAGCCCATATGTTTACTGTACTAAATACCTGGGTCAAAAATATTTGGTTGCCTACGGTTGTGCAGTGTGCTCATAAACTGGCTTCAGATTGTAAGCTTGAGTTTGAGTGTAATATGGGTCCTGAAGAGCTGAGAAGGGTAGAGCAGGAAATGAATGTTCGTATAGTTGTATTTGGAATGGATGATCTTCGTAGGACTGTGTATGTTTTTAAAAGCAGTGTGAGAGATCGTACAAGACCTCTAGTTATTTTAGGATTGTCAGGAACAACGTATCTCCCCATCCGCAATATGAGAGACCTTTACGCCAATTACGATAAAAGTCGAAAATATGGAGGGCATCATGATTTGTGTAAGGGATGTCTCAAGTTTGTGGATGATATAGTGAAACATTGTAAGGAATGCCACATGGTATGTGAGCAGTGTAAAAGCTCCAAATGTGAAGTGTAGTTGTAGCTGAGAAGAGGGAATGTAATGTGTACAGACGTACATTTTTCAATAATAAATGGTTTGAGTTCCATAAGTCAATTGACACTTGCAGGAAAATGATAATCTGTGAATGTGGTATGTTTTATATGATGGATAATTGGGGAAAATTCAAGCATAAATGTGATGAAATTCACTTTCCTACATGCCATGAGAAATATAAGGCGGATGGAGTGAAACATGTATGTTATATGAAAGACGCTAAGCCTAAAAATAGACCTTGTATAACTGTGTACTACGATATAGAAACTTACACAAACCCTGAAACCAAAGAGGTTATCCCACATCTACTTGTAAGCCAGACTATCTGCGATGAGTGCATGGAGGTTGAGTGTGATGAGTGTCACAAATGTGGTAAACGGACAAACGTTTTTAAAACGATCGCACATGAGAGCCCTGTGAAACTCTTTGTGTCCTACATTGTCAAGTTAGCGGACAAGTTAAAAAATATGACTGTATATTCTTGTCCATAACGGGGCAAAATTTGACACACAGTTCCTTTATAAGGAACTGCTTGAGCACGAGTCATCAGAAATATTCACGGGTGATCCCTTGAAAAGAGGAAACAAGCTTATACAAATGCAGATAAGAGGTAATGTTCAGTTTAAAGATACTTTATTATTCACACCTTGTAAACTAGCCAAGCAACCCAAGGTGATGGGTGTAGCCGCCGAAGTTTCAAAAGGGTATTTCCCTTACACTTTCCTCACTACCGACACTTTAAATTACGTAGGATTACCTCCCCCCAAACAATACTTTAACTACACCAACATGAATGACAGTGAGCGTGAAGATTTTGACCGCTACCACAACAGTTTAATGAAACTAATCCATACAATATAGCTGATGAATGTGAACGTTATTGCGTGAATGATGTGCTTAGAGTATGTTTCCTGGCCTTTAGAAGGATGTACATAAACCGTTTCAATGCGGTCCGCTGCAAGTCGCAACCACAATCGCCTCATTGTGCTTTACTGTGTTCAAGAACAATTTCATGCCTAAAGACACCTTAGCCGTCATTCACAGAAACAACCAATGGCGAAACTACCAAGGGTGCAGGCGGTGCAATGCACTGGGGCCCACAGCCTTGGGGGCCCATCATAGATTTGTTTAATATATAAAAATTGTACTTATAAAGCGAATACAAATCTAAAGATTAGCTAATAAGAATAACTATAAAAAAGTAAATATCATTGTTGCCATGTTAAAAAAAGAGATACGCTACTCAAATTGCTGGCCTAAACTGGCTAAATGGTGACCACTTTTGCTGAAATGAAAACCAGAAAAGTTGACTTTAAATAAAAGGTGAGTAGATACATTTTCTAAAATTTTGTAAATATTTATCAACACGCATTGTGACGTGGTTTTTTTTTACTGGGGCTCATGTGAATATTTTTCACCACAACAACCTAGTTTCGCACTGGAAACAATCATCGCAGTTATGGGCACAAGGCTATTTACTGGCTCATATACATACAGCAGCACACCGGAGTATACATAAAACACGCCCGCAACACGGGAGAAGTACCCATTAAGGTCAACGGTCGTGTTTTTTGGATTAATGGTCTAAGCGAAGACCGTGCCACTGGTGAGAAGACTGTGTACTCCTTTAACGGTTCCTGGTGGCATGGGTGCCTACGTCCTGAGTGTGGAATCGTAGGAGATATCCACGGAAGATCTCCTGCCGACAGTCTTGCATGGACCCGCACCTGCGATCAGCTTATAGGTACCCAGTTCACTCACAAGATCTTGTGGGAGCATGAGTATGATGCACGGATGGAAACAGATGGACAGTACCGTGAAGAAATAAACACGATCAAGCGTTCAATGGTGTTGGATCCTCTCAAATGCGGTGAAGGCTTGTTCGGTGGGCGTACAAACCCATTCAAGCTATACTTTCCACCTACGGAGGGCGTGAAACTCCATTACTACGACTTTTGTTTTTTATATCCCTACATGATGAAGAACAATCCGTACTCTGTAGGTGCACCTGGAAAACTGGTGGGACCTGACCTGCCCACCATCAAGGTCTTCTCAACAAATTTGAACAAGTACTATTTCGGTCTTTCTTTCGTAGACGTGCTCCCCCTTCGCGATTTATGGATGCCGATCTTACCCGTCGTTATAGATCACAAACTCATGTTTCCCCTGTGAGTGAAGTGCGCAGAGGAGAATAATGGGTCCTGTAATTACACAACCAACCAGCGGAAGATCAGAGGTGTATATACAAGTCCTGAGCTGTCCCTAGCCGTCCGCCATGATTACAGAATATTTAAGATATATGAGGTGTGGTGGTTTCAGAAACTCCCCAACCTTTTCACGCCGTATATAAATACTTTTTAGAAGGATAAAGTAGAAGCATCAGACCGGGCCCAAATTGTTAAGAATTCTGGCAATCGCTTTTGTGCAAAGTTATGCCTAAATAGTCTTTGGGGCAAGTTTGCACAGAATACAGGTAAGGGGACGTTCATTTGGCCCAAAGTAAAGTTATAACGAGGTGTGGGATTATGCCAATGCCCCCGATAAAGAGGTTATGGAGATCGTGAATGTTGGTAACACGTACATAATAAAGTACAATATCACCGAACTGGCCACAGATACCTCACGGGTTGCAAACATACCTGTAGCCATAACGGCATACGCACGCATCAAGCTTTGGGGACTGTACTGCACCCTCTTGGTCGGAGGGTGCTGTACGCTGACACAGATAGCATAATATTCACAGAGAGGGAGGGTGAATACATGCCGCCTATTGGGAAATTCCTCGGAGAGTTGACTGACGAGATCAAGGATGAGTATGGTGATGGTGCATACGCTGACTCCTTTTTATCAACAGGACCAAAAACTTATGGGGTGTGGGTGAGGGTGGGGAAAGAGCTGAAACATATAAACTGGCGAACCGAAGGGTCGTTAACTTTGATTCGTTGAAGGAGCTAGTGTGCTTAGAAGGTGAGGGTGACCAACCTCCCCAACTGACTGTAGGAACCCACAATTTTCGGGCACAGAAACTGGGCTGTGTGAAGAAACTTAGGGGCACAAAGGTATGACGTAACACCTATAGGAAACGTTACCAGGTGCCTGGCACCTATGATACCGTACCCTTTGGGTACCATAGTACCTGAATGTTATATATGTCTATTGTTAATGATATGTATATTTATTACGTATATTTGAATACGTAAATGTTTCAATTAGGGTTTCATTTTCCCTTTTGTGTGTGTGTGTGTGTGTGTGTGTGCACAGGAAAAATGTCCTAAGCTCCGCCCACTGCAAGATCAATCAAATGGTCACGTGACTCCTGCTACTAGTTGGGCATATCTCTACCCCTGTGTGCTCAGTTGGCCGCTGCAAGCCCTGGATCTCAGACGTATATTTGAAGAATTCTCACGAAGACGAAAAATAGTGATGGCGACTTTTAATATTGCGTGTTCGACATTTATGAAGTGGTATTCGGTAAAGTCGAAAGATCGAAAGATGTAGTGAATACTGAAAGACGGCCTAGCCCCCCCCCCCACTCCTTTGAGACTTTTAAGGCTACATTGAAGCGCGCGAAGCTTGAGGAACAAGATGTTCAAATACTCTATGGATATTCTGGTGAGAGCATTGCCGGATTTCGCGGCACAAACGATGTAATGGACTACGTTGCAGGGCTAAAATGTATAAAAGCGTACATATACCGTGAGGTGAAAGAAACAACGCGAGCAGAAGAGAAGCAACGGGTATGGGTAGTGAGTCTTGTTGAGTTGTGTGACAAGCGGTATTATGTCATGCTGCATCATACCGAGTACGCGTACCCTGCGGCTGAGAATGTAAACCTTGTCATCATGGACAAGCTAATGTACTTTTACCACTACATTCATATATATCATGACGAGGTTCGCAGTGAGGTTGTGGTTAAAGGCCTGTGTGCGTTTTTAATAGAATTTAGAGACGAGTATCGACTGTTAAACAAAAAGGATAAATACGGGCACATGTTTCTCTCAAATAGTGCGCCAGATTGTTAATGTGTTTAATTTGTGGAAATGAACGTCTAGTGCGCATTCCGCTAAAACACTGGTGCACAAACGTTTTTGATGTGAGGGCCAACCGAAGAAAATAACTAAATGTATTAGCCTACTTACTTTCCATCTAAGTCATAAATTGGGTCACTTTTATATTCTAACTTTTTCATTGAATTGAAAAGACCCGTGGGGCCACTGAAAAGACCCGTGGGGGACACATTTGGCCGGCGGGCCAGGGTTTGTGCATCACTGCGCTAAAACATTAAAACCGATATTGCCCCATGTATCGGAAATTGCCCGGTATAATGGGTATAAGTACTCGCATGATTCTTTCATGCTAGAACAAACCCGTTCACGAAACATTAACGCCTGGTATGACTCACTCCTCCACACCTGTCCCCGAGCCAAACAGCGCACCGGTTGCTCATAGTCATCTCAGAGCTTGACCGGACTGGTTGTGCACTCTCACAATAGAAAAGGATGGAGCTTCCTTTGAGCAGCATTCTCAATGCCGTATACGACGTGTCCGTGACGAAGTCATTGCGTGTGTTCAGACGTAAAACCGGTGCCATTAACTATGTACTTGAAATGACTTGTAGACAAGCAAACTCTGGTAAACGTAATGTTGTTTATTTAAGTGTTGAGGAGATGAATAGTCTTCGTGATAGTTGAGAAGTGGGGTGAGGATCGTTATAAAATACCTGCAGGTGTAGGTACAAGAAGAGAACAGATTAGTGATAGCCCCTCATATGCCACTGTTTGTACGTTGTGTATAAATAACGATCAGCCATGCACTGATATACGACTGATGTGGAAGAATGCATCTGATAATAACGTTCTTGTTCCCAGACGAAACCGCTTCATCCTCGACAGAATGTTTGAAATCGTTGGTTTCCGTAAACTAAAACCTGTAGTAGACGCACGTGTTACGGATATGGTTTATTTTGATACGGTTCTTGAATACGCATACACCGCTCTGCTCGACGGGTTTATCGAATATAGGAATGAACATGGTGAGAATGGTTTAGAGCTGGATGCTTATTTAAAAGGTTTAGACTCTTCGAAATATCATGAACTTTGGTACAAAGGACTTGAGCGGTACAGGGCAGAGCTCGCCTACACTGTTCACCCTGAAAAGTTTGTATCTTTATATAATGAGCAGCTGTCGTTACGACTTAGAAGATTATTTCAACTGCCGCTATGCGTTCTAAAGAAGAGTTCACGATTGAAAAGCTCGGATCGGTAAGAAAAAAACCCTCGATTGGAAAGGAGTGTTTATAAACTTGAATTTAATAATGATGGTGTGGCTAACGGCGCCCTCTTTGTGCGTGCTTTGGATTGTATTCTGTCCGTGTTTAAAGATAATTTACCAACCAATTGTAAAGTGGGCACAAAAATAGTTAAATCTTATTTATTGTATAATACAAAGCAACAATAATGTAACTGTAGACTCGATTACGTGCAAGTTTAGTATTTTAGTTAAGCACGGTAGAACATAAAGTGTATGTATTTTGATTTTATATAAGTTTTGCTGTATATATATATATATATATATATATATATATATATATATATATATATATGGGTATATAGTTTTATCCTGTACTATTATTATTTTTTGTATAAGTTTTGGTATATATATATATACAGGGTGGGCCGTAAGTTTCCATACATAGGAAAAATTAAACGTTTGTTTTTATGTTTCAGATACCCTAAGAATATGCGTTTGACGTAAGATCTTGTTTACTGATGAAGCAAATTTTTACGTCAATGGAGAGGTTAATCGGCAAAACATACGTTATTGGAGTAATGCTAACCCTAACTGGCTGAGTCCGACGAAGATGCAAGGTGCCGGTAAAGTGATGGTGTGGGCCGGGATATGGGGTGACAGAATTATTGGACCAATTTTTGTCAGTGGAAATCTTAATGCCGAAAGGTATCTTAACATGTTGCAAGAAGAGATTTTCCCATCCCTGCTAAACGAGGAAGGTAACTTCCCAGTTTACTTCCAGCAAGATGGAGCTCCACCTCATTATGGTCTTCACGTGCGTCGGTATTTGGATCAGCAGCAGTTTCCGGATGCTTGGATTGGTCGGCGTGGTCCTGTGGAGTGGCCTCCCAGATCCCCAGATCTCACCCCCCTTGATTTCTATCTTTGGGGGCACTTGAAGGCCATGGTGTATCAGGAAAAGATACGAGACATAAATCATCTAAAGGAACGTATCACCAACGCCATTACAAGCATAACGTCAACTGTGCTAATGCGTGTTCATCAACAGTGGGGAACACGTATTGAAATGTGTTTTCAAAACAATGGCAACCATGTAGAGCATATTATATAAATAAAAATGGTTGTCCATAAAAAAATGTTTATTTTTCCTATGTATGGAAACTTACGGCCCACCCTGTATATATATATATATAATATATATATATATATATATATATATATATATATAAGGGCGTATTTGCTCGTACATATATTAAATAGTTATATAGTTTTATCCTTACTAATATTATTATTTAAGAATGTATGTATATCCTTCGTTTAATGTGTGTATTTTTGCTGTATATTATTTTTGAATGTGGTGGATGCCGAGGTTGCGTCGGTGCTTGAGTGCGCAGGGTAATTATGATACAGAAGAAAGTCGAAGAAGAAAGAGAGTGTATAAAGAGATCAAGAAGTGTGAAGAGACTAGTGCGGCAGAAGGAACAGAGTAAATAATGAATCTGGAAGGAGGAATGAGAATTATGTAAAGAATAGAAAGTTGTTCTGGAAGAAAGTGCGTAAGTGCAGAAATGAAATTAAGAAAGAAAGTTTGAGAGTAAGAGATGAAACTGGAAGAATGGAAGAATGCTCACAACGGATGTGGATCTACGGGATAGATGGAAAGAATATTTCGAAGGTTTGTTAGATGGAAGAGATGAGAGGAGTGTAAATATAATTATGATGGGATTTGGTGGCGTGAGGAGAATGTGTGACAGAATGCCAGAGATTATAATCACGGGCGAAGTGAAATCGGCATTCGCAAAGTGAAGAATAGAAAAGCGGCAGGTGTGGATAGGATATATGGGAGAGTGATTAAGTATGGGGGTTTGAAAGGGTTAGAGTGGTTGTGGTGCGTACAGTATGTCAGAATGCATGGACAAATGGGAATGTGCCTGAATACTGGAAGAAAGCAATATTTGTTCCAGTGTACAAATTGAAAGGTGAAAGGAGTGAATGTAAGAACTACAGAGGTACAAGTCTGTTGAGTATGGTGAGAAGGTGTACAGTGATAGGAAGAGTTCGTGGTATTACAGAATGCTTGGCGAGTGATGAGCAAAGTGGTTTCGGAGGTGAAAGAGGCTGTGTGGATCAAGTAAGAAAAGTGATTAAGAAAGCATGTGAAAGGGAGTGCAAGGTATACATGTCATTTATGGATCTTGCAAAATAGAGAAGCATTGTGGTTGGTCTTGGGTATATATGGGGTTGATTGGTATTGGTGGTAGACTTATGAATGCAGCGAAGAGTTTCTACAATAAAAGTAACGCGTGTTTGACAGTAAATAAAGAATTGAGCTAATGATTTAATAAGTGTTTGGTGTGCGTCAAGGATGCTAATATCTCCATGTCTATTCACTCTTTTTTTTGGATGGAGTCATAAGAGAGTGAAAGGGCGATTACTAGAAAGAATGAGTCTGGTGTGTGCTGGAAAAAGGTAGAACTGTCAAGAATATCTGAGGAGCGCAATCTGGCAGCTGAAAAGTTATATATATATATATATATATATATATATATATATATATATATATATATGTCTTCTAAGTCTTCTAAGTCAATTGGCTGATTATGCCAGCTGGCTGATTAAGCCAACTGGCGGAATTCGAGTTCTAAGCCACGTGATGCTACCCTGAGCTCCCATTATGCACCTGGATCTTCCAGGTGTAGGATGCTCTGTCTTCCGCTCTCTCTCTCTCTCTCTCTCTCTCTCTCTCTCTCTCCCCTTCTTCCTCTCTCTTAGGTTAGGTATACCCTTTAGGGGGATGAGACCGTCCCACCTTCTCCCCAAAGAGGTTAGGTGGGCTGGGGGAATTCCCCCCTTTTTTGGCATCCTGGAGGTTGGCACTGGAGGAGGAGGAAGGGGTTGGCACTTTGCAACAAGGGGGTGCGGTGGGTGGTACTGGCACTCATTTGATCAACATTGCAATTGCTCTGCACTCGTCTTGTTGGCGGCCATACCACTATTCTGAGCAAATAGCGCAGCACCATCCGCATACAACAGATTCGACAGGTTCTACCTTTTTCCAGCACACACCAGACTCATTCTTTCTAGTAGTCGCCCTTTCACTCTCTTATGACTCCATCCAAAAAAAAGAGTGAATAGACATGGAGATATTAGCATCCTTGACGCACACCAAACACTTATTAAATCATTAGCTCAATTCTTTATTTACTGTCAAACACGCGTTACTTTTATTGTAGAAACTCTTCGCTGCATTCATAAGTCTACCACCAATACCAATCAACCCCATATATACCCAAGACCAACCACAATGCTTCTCTATTTTGCAAGATCCATAAATGACATGTATACCTTGCACTCCCTTTCACATGCTTTCTTAATCACTTTTCTTACTTGATCCACACAGCCTCTTTCACCTCCGAAACCACTTTGCTCATCACTCGCCAAGCATTCTGTAATACCACGAACTCTTCCTATCACTGTACACCTTCTCACCATACTCAACAGACTTGTACCTCTGTAGTTCTTACATTCACTCCTTTCACCTTTCAATTTGTACACTGGAACAAATATTGCTTTCTTCCAGTATTCAGGCACATTCCCATTTGTCCATGCATTCTGACATACTGTACGCACCACAACCACTCTAACCCTTTCAAACCCCAATACTTAATCACTCTCCCATATATCCTATCCACACCTGCCGCTTTTCTATTCTTCACTTTGCGAATGCCGATTTCACTTCGCCCATGATTATAATCTCTGGCATTCTGTCACACATTCTCCTCACGCCACCAAATCCCATCATAATTATATTTACACTCCTCTCATCTCTTCCATCTAACAAACCTTCGAAATATTCTTTCCATCTATCCCGTAGATCCACATCCGTTGTGAGCATTCTTCCATTCTTCCAGTTTCATCTCTTACTCTCAAACTTTCTTTCTTAATTTCATTTCTGCACTTACGCACTTTCTTCCAGAACAACTTTCTATTCTTTACATAATTCTCATTCCTCCTTCCAGATTCATTATTTACTCTGTTCCTTCTGCCGCACTAGTCTCTTCACACTTCTTGATCTCTTTATACACTCTCTTTCTTCTTCGACTTTCTTCTGTATCATAATTACCGCAGTGTATCAGAAGGCAGATGCGCCTGGAGAATCAATCGCACCTAATTTGGAAGTTAGTGAGGCAAAAAACCTGTCAGTTGTCCTTTATCATGTACCCATCGAGCCTTGCAGTAAACCAAAACCTAGGCCAGTCAAGAGAGCAAAGGAATTCAAGACGCGTTCCACAGGTGTTGCTGAATCCTATGAACTAACCAATCTTGGTTGGATGATTCCATCTTGCTTTGTCTAAATCAACCGACAGTGAATCACAAAGCAGTATCCCAGGCTGGGCAGGCTACAAATCACTTGTGTCATCTAGTCAGTCACTGACTCAAGTCGGTGCCTTGCCTCTTCTTCCAGAGGTCGCACATGAGTGGTCTACCATGCTGACTGTGATGTTGCAAGCGTCTCAGTTGAAGAGTTTGGCAGTTGGTGAAAACCACCCAACTGTCATAACCTTTGACATGGCCCTGTACGAGAAGGCAGTACAGTTGCTAGATGCAAGACCTAACTTGAAAAGAGAAGTTGTTCCGAGACTTGGGGAGCTGCATGCTGTGATGGCTGCACTGAGGGCACTCGGAGTCTCAACAGAAAATTCTGGCATAGATGATGCATGGATTGAGGCAGATGTATATGGGCCTGCTACAACGAGACAGATCCTCAAGTGCGGCCAATACAAGAGAGCAGCACTCCGTGCACACATCCACACTCACATGGCTCTGTATGAACATGCTCTAGAACAGTTCTTCACAGAGATGCCACAACTAAAAGAAATCTGCTCGAAACCAGCAAATGAATTGCAGGAAGCCTGCACAAACGCAGCTTCTGGGACAAGTGATGGAGCAGAATGCATCAGAATTGCTAACACTCACCTGCTTCAAGTCTTGACCAACGAAGATGTCATTCAACAGCTGAAGAAGTGGGAAGCTCAGAAATCATCTAACGCTATGTTCAAGTCATTGATGAATTACCTCCACCGGGTTGAAACCATCTTGTTCTTTGTTGAAGCATCCAGAAATGCTGATCTCGTTCTCCATCTGGAGGCTGGAGAAGCACTCAGCAAGCTGTTTTTCGCAATGGATCGAATAAAACACAAACGCCTCTGGCCAAGGTACATCGCCAACATGCACGAAATGAAGACAAGCCATCCAGCAACATGGCGAGAACTTCAAGATGGAAACATATCTGTCACCAAGAGTGAGATTCCGTTCGTCTCAATAGGTGCAGACCATGCCTGCGAACATCTAAACAAGATGATGAAGGTTCATTCTGGCCTAATTGGCATTTCTAATAATTCGAATGCTAGGCAGCGGTTCTTCTTGGCTTCTCCAGAGATGTCGTGCTTCTCAATAGAGTTTAAAGGACAGTTCGGGCTTCAAGTAAACAAGCCAGAGGAACACCATGATGTACGACCCAGTGCTGTCAGGAAAGAACATGAAGCTGTTGACAAAATCAAGGCTGCAATACTGAGCCACGGAAATCCCTTTGCTGTTGAAGGTGATCAGCTATACAATTCCATCACACATGCATATGTACGACAAGAGTATGTTCCACAAATCTTGAACATTGATGACATCGGACAGAAGCTTTATGAAGATTATGTCACTGAACGTATCAATGGAGATGTTAGTCACTGGGCACCAGTCAAAAAGCAGAACAAGATGTACATGTCTGGCAGCAAGAAACAAACTTTCAAGTTAGTTCCGTGACCAAACAGTTGACCTAAAAGAGACCAAAGATCTCTATGGTCGGCCGATGGTTCTCACCAGGTCGAGCAGGGACATCGATCAGAAGAATGCAGTTGGCAACTATGAGTTCACATTGACTCCGAGAGCACTATTTGCACCAGACGGCTCAATGCTGCCATGCACTGACAAGTCCAAGCTGATACACAGCCTCGAGAAGCTGGCAAAAACAGATGAAACCCAGGAACAGACAGAAGCTCTAGCGGCCAAAGAGCAGGATGATGACAGAGGTCCTGTATCATCATCTCCATCGTCGTCATCAAATCAAAAGATCGCCATTGTTGATGGAATGGTGCTTGTCCAGAAGATGACAAAGAAATCAGGGACAATCAGCACAGTCAAAGATCTAGCCCAGTGTTTCAATGACAGGCTCGCGAGCCTGACAGCAGGGTTCAGTGAGGTCACCCTGGTCTTCGATACATACAAACCTGACTCACTAAAGGAGGAAACTAGAGAGAGACGACGACAAGGAAAAGCTCCTATACAGTATCAGGTTGCAGGTGATACGAACATCAAACACATCCTACTGGCACGGTTTCTATCGCACGAAAAAACGAAAGCAGATTTGACAGACTATCTCGCCAAAGCAACCCTTGATTACAACAAAAACTCACCTCAGTTAGTCATCACATCAGCATCAGGTCACACCAGAAGCAACAGAAACATGCACTTTGAAGACAACAATCACGAGGAGGCTGACACATTGATGATCTGCCTGGCAGCGGAGGCATCACAGCGGTGTCCTGATGCACAGCTAGTATTCTTCACTCCTGATACTGATGTCTTGGTTCTGGCTGTGGCACACTATCAGTGGCATCACTATCACTATCAGTGGCACTGATACCATCTATTTTGATGGTATCAGGTACAGTCGAAATAGAGCCAATCTGGAGAGCTTTGGGCAAAGAAAAGGCTCAAGCTTTACCTGTATTCCACGCATTCATTGGAGCAGACAATGTTGGAAAATTCTCAGGAATAGGCAAAACAAAATGGTTTCAGCAGTATATGAAAGCTGACATGCACTTAGTCAGATCAGTGATGAAACTACCGGAGAAAGGTGACCTAACACAGGAGGTGAAAGACGTATTGGCCAAATTTGTGTGCTGAAGCTACTGTCCCAAGGGTATTCACATTGCAAGTATGTATCCCTGATCTAAGATGGTATCTGTTTTGTAAACACCTAGCTGAAAGCAACAACTTACCTCCTACACTCGGTGCACTTGAGGAACACATCCAGCGTGTGCGGTTACAAAGCCGAGTATGGTGCCAAGCCAATGTTATGCAGCAACAGCCTTTTGACCCCCTGAAATTTGGTTACTATCAGGACAAAAGTGGCCAAATACTGCCAGTCACCACAAAGGTTCCTCCTGCCCCGCAAGCCATCATCGAGTTGGTCAGATGCCACTGCAAAGCCAACTGTTCTACACAGAGATGTTCATGCAGAAGGAATAACTTGCCTTGCACAGAACTATGCTTGCGCGGCACAGAATGCGAAAACGATGCAGACTGTAATGTTGAATATAACACTGAGAGTGATGATGATGTGTAATGATGTGTCAAACTGAGATAGGAAATACGTCTATACGTATGCTGTTGTCACTACCAACAATTTGAGTGTGCATTTTTTCATGAAAATACAAACATAATTTCACAAACTTCTTCTTTTCTTGGTTTTTGGTGTTCATAATCACTAATTTGACATAAGCTTTGGATTCCTTGGGCCTGGAAACATAGGATTAGCATTTAGAATGAAGTTTCTATGTCAATTACAAGCTGAGATATTCGGAAATTCTTATTTTATGGCTGCCATTTTGAAAATCCAAAATGGCGGCTATGCAGGCATCTGCGCAAATGTAAACATTGATTTTCAGATTCCTGATGCCATAAGCTTTCCAAAAATGCACTGGTTTGCTAATCTCCATAAATTTTGAACGAAAGTGTTTTTATTGACATAGTGAACCGGACTATCGGGTAGGTACCAACAATGGCCTTCGAATATCTTGATTGTACGATGAGCTACATTTCTGTCCATTGTTTCACCATATATGTGAAGGTCACTATAGAAAGTCAAATCATTGATTGCTGCATCCGACCCTTTGGGTGCTTTAAGCCATGGTTGGATATATAAAGCAGTGAATAAGCAGAATTCCTCTAAGTGTTTCACATATTCTTCAGAATAATCCATTTGTTTGCTGAATGCCAGCATTTTAGCAGAATAGAGAATAGTTGTCATCCAGCGAGCATTATGAATTGCTCCCGGACGGAGCCAACGAACTCCGTTAGGTGGTATATGTCCAAGAATTTGGAGAACAAATTCTGCTCATTCTCTATAATCATTCCTGAGAAATATGTTTCCGGTATCTGTGTCTCTTTCAAAACTTGGGTTACTCGTTGCATCTTTGATTTCATCTGTCTATTTGTAATTTTCAAAGTTGTATAAGGTTTTGTGACGTCTAATGTCTTCCATTTATCTCGAAACTGTTTAAATAACATTTTCTATCTATTGATCCTAAGCAAAGCTTTTTGGGTCCTCTTTGGTCTATTAGAAACTCTATATCTTGCTGCTTTGTTACCGAAGTTCTTAATGGATCTTTTTTCATTATTTCTACGGCATTTTGAGAACAAATATCAAGTAACTCCTTTAATTCCTTCAGGAAAGATGGTCTCTTCTTATTTATTCTTTCTTCCTGCGTTTTGTTTTTCGAGAAGTATTCATATTGCTTTATCAATTGTTCTACTTTTTTTCTCGGATGGCGGCTTTTTGAAGTATCTTGGCATGTGATACCGGCCCAATCCCAAAATTTTTTAACTTTTCTTAGTACTTCTTGGATCACATATGACTGATTTCTTTTTCATAGGTCCTCTTGATAAAAATAGATAGTGACGTAAGACGTCACCATTAGATGGCAAAAAGAGACCCTTTATGAGGTTCCAAATTGTGAATTAAGTTTATGAGAAGCCAGTCTTCTGGCTTATCCGTGGTACGAGTTTTAACTTTTGCACAAGCCATTTTAGTCTAAATAATCTAATCTGAAATTTGTATCATAATCATATCATAAATCATATCATAATCATAAATCTGAAAATAAATAGAACTACAGTTAGTACACACACACACACACACACACACACACACATATATATATATATATATATATATATATATACTGCAAACCCACAAGGAAAAAGAAAACCGATTCCAAGGCCTTTCGTGTATTCAGAGCTTCACCTCGTCAGGGAATGACGAGGTGTAGCTCTGAATACACGAAAGGCCTTGGAATCGTTTTCTTTTTCCTTGTGGGTTTGCATCATTCATTCATTTCACGTGTTTATTTGTGAAATTCATCTCATATATATATATATACACGGTTTTATACGGCTTTAGGGTCAGAAATGGAGAAGAACATGTTAAAAAATCAACATTTTTGCCTTTTAATTTTCTATTTTGGTAAAAAAGCATAGTAAATTAGGTATCAATCGATGGCTATTTTAATTTTCTATCCAAAAATGTACATAGTCTGAGGTTATAATAAAATGCAAAAAATTTATAACCGAAAGACTTCCGAAAATCGACAATTTTTTATAAAGAAAAGGGGAAAATTGGTTTTGTAGGCCTTGGGGGTCCGAAATTTTCATCAAATGGAAAATAATTGCTATTCTCTTTCTTAGAGCGACAGGCATAATGATATTAGGAAGTTGGACCCGGGACAAAAAGAAGTTGGTCAAAAATGGGACACCCTAACTGAGTGTTGCCCCCTTTTTTGCACCTGACACACAGATATATATATATATATATGGAATATCATACATGAACACGCACGATTTTAAACAATGCAAAATTTACCCCAGTAGGGTTCAAACTCATCACCTCTAGCACTCTAGCTAGCGCCCTGACCCTCTGTTCAAGAGGTAGTGGGTTCGAACCCTGGTGGTGGCAAATTTTTCAATATGCAAAAGTGTGCGTGTTCCTACATAATATTCCATTATTGGACCCCAGCGTTGCACCAGATAATTTGAGTGAAATGCTAGTCGTTACCTCGAGTTCGAGTGCGCCTCTGAACCCGAAAGCGTTATACATTTTCTCGGTCGTTTAAATGTATGACACGTTGTGTTAACTTTTATCCTGTTGCAGCACCCTCATCCTCTGTTCAAGAGGTGGTGGGTTTGAACCTTGGTGGGGGCAAAGTTTGCATATATATATATATATATATATATATATATATATATATATATATATATACGAAAACTGTCTTCACGGGGTTCGCACCCGCCACCTCTTGAGTAGAAAGTGAGGGGGGACAGCCACTACACTACAACATCCTCACATTCTACTCAAGAGTTGGTGGGTTCGAATCCTGGTGGGGCGATTTTTTAATCATGAAAAATCGTGCGTGTTCATGATATTCCATATACTGTATATATATATATATATATACACTGAGCGGCAGAAAAATCGGCCCACTTGGAATATCGCGAAAAGCAAAACAGTGGGCAAGCTTCTGTTTATAAAAATTTTAAAATTCGAAAATATAGTCTGAGGCAACCAAATAACGAGACAAAACAACGTAAATATGTATTACTCGAAGAGTAAAAACAGCCTTCCGTAGGAACTAGCAAAAATACGACAAAGAACTTTTATGAAAGTAATAACACGAATTCTAATATTATTGGAAGGATTATTTGGGAACTAAAAAAAAAAAATATATTAAAAAGTTAACCTGATCTTAACTTTGAAGGACGTCGTTGCTCATTTGTAATTTGACTTTCGAAATAAGGCAGAAAATAGCTTTTACTTATTAATACTTATTGTTTATAAAAAACCTCTGAACAGGTAGCTAGAACAACGTGAAAAAAGTGTTAGCAGCTTCTAACAGTGGCTGCATCCTCCAGCGCGGGACACGTCAACGCGAAGAAGAGGCGACGTCAAACCAAAACATCAACGCGCTGGTGGCCAAACTTCCTCAAATCTCCGTGCAGCGGGCTGTCTACGGTTGGTCAGAGTGGCAGTCGACGGCCTGTTGCGTGGCACGGTCAGAGTGCCGATCGGCTCCCGGGGCCGGACCTATTCTCAGCGTGCTATTTTTTCAATTACAGGGAGCAACTGCGTGCTCCCCGAACTACTCTTACTCTCTGGCGACATTAAGACTAATCCAGGCCCCACTACAACTTACACATGTCACCATACACAAAGTCATAGACACAATAGCACCATGAGACACATACAGTACAACGTAGATGGCCTCACAAACAAAATCATGCAGCTTAGGGAATTCGTACACAAACAAAACATTCACATAGCACTCATACAAGAAACAAAACTAAAACGCACACACAAAACACCCACCATCCCTGACTTCACGGCGATCCGTCAAGATCGTACTGGGGGTAACGGGGGTGGACTCATCACTTACATATGTAAAAGCATTAGCTACACTGATGCTACCCAAAACATTACAAACACAATCCAAGCAGATAACACGATAGAAATACAGGCAGTTAACATTAAAACACGCGCAAAACACAACACCACACTAATCAACATTTACATCCCACCAGATAGTTCACCTCAGGTGCCAGCCAATTACAATCCACAGTTACACAATCTGGCCTCTCTCACTAATGTCATCTTAGGAGGAAACTTCAACGCCAAAGACACTAGTTGGTACCTGCACAACCAAAGCAACACCAGAGGCGCCAACATAGCCACACAACTAAACAGCCTCTTCATTCTTAACAATACAGAAGAACATACACACATACCACATCAAGCAGGATACTCAAACTCCTCCCCAGACATAACGTTCTGTTCCCCCTCACTAGCAACGCATACACAATGGAGAACAGAAAAACAACTTCATCAGACCACCTGCCCATCATCATTACAACACATTCTACACTCTGCCCCAACAGCCTTAGGCACACTTACAGAAATTACAAGAAGGCTGATTGGGAACAGTTCAAAATACAGACTGAGGAACAATTCACCACATTAAACAACACACCCATCATAAACATCAATACAACACTCAAGACAGTTAATCAGATCATCAATAATGCAAACAAATACATACCCAAGGGCAACATTAGGAAATACAACCCAAATTACACTAGAGAAATAACCCACCTCATAAGGCAACGTAACAACCTCAAACATAACACACAAGCATCACACACAGAAGCTATAAAACAGCAGATACAACAGCTCAACACAGAAATAAACAACAAACTCAAAGAAAAGCAAACAGAAACATTCAGGGAATTCATAACAACACTAAACCACTCCACAGATACATCCCGGCTATACAAGACTATAAACAGCATTACCCACACTAACAGCGGCATTCACACCTCACACGCGGCTATCTGTCGCAGCCAAAATAATATCCCAACATACACACAACAAGCTAATTACGCAAAAATAAGTCACTTAAACAGAGACAACAACCAGAAATACGCAGACAGACAAACAGCCAGACACAAGAAAACCTACAGACTCGACACGACCATTACACCCTTCAATACAGACCAGACCACCAAGATCATCAAAAACATTAA
The DNA here is from genome assembly GCA_023014485.1 of Bathynomus jamesi. Taxonomy (NCBI): domain Eukaryota; kingdom Metazoa; phylum Arthropoda; class Malacostraca; order Isopoda; family Cirolanidae; genus Bathynomus; species Bathynomus jamesi. The sequence continues at coordinate 574,745 of JAJOZX010000467.1, read as the reverse complement.
GAATTCGAAGGCTACTGGACCAGACAACATATCTAACATACGGAGCACCGACAATTCAGCGCAGGACAATTCAGCGCCGACAATTCAGCGCAAAGACAATTCAGCGCAGGACAATTCAGCGCCGACAATTCAGCGCCGACAATTCAGCGCAAAGACAATTCAGCGCAAGACAATTCAGCGCCGACAATTCAGCGCAAGTCAGTACAGTTAAAAGTTTAGTTAAAAATAATAAAAATAAATCGCAATAAATAAAAATGAGAAAAATTTGTATATGTATATATATGCTAAATTGGGTCTGTATCGAAGGAGTGACATTTCAAAGGAGTGACATAACAAAGGAGTGACATAAATACCGTAACGAAGGAGTGACATAACGAAGGAGTGACAAATCGGAGATAAAATTCAAAGGAGTACAGGGTGGGCCGTAAGTTTCCATACATAGGAAAAATAAACATTTTGTTATGGACAACCATTTTTATTTATATAATATGCTCTACATGGTTGCCATTGTTTTGAAAACACATTTCAATACGTGTTCCCCACTGTTGATGAACACGCATTAGCACAGTTGACGTTATGCTTGTAATGGCGTTGGTGATACGTTCCTTTAGATGATTTATGTCTCGTATCTTTTCCTGATACACCATGGCCTTCAAGTGCCCCAAAGATAGAAATCAAGGGGGGTGAGATCTGGGGATCTGGGAGGCCACTCCACAGGACCACGCCGACCAATCCAAGCATCCGGAAACTGCTGCTGATCCAAATACCGACGCACGTGAAGACCATAATGAGGTGGAGCTCCATCTTGCTGGAAGTAAACTGGGAAGTTACCTTCCTCGTTTAGCAGGGATGGGAAAATCTCTTCTTGCAACATGTTAAGATACCTTTCGGCATTAAGATTTCCACTGACAAAAATTGGTCCAATAATTCTGTCACCCCATATCCCGGCCCACACCATCACTTTACCGGCACCTTGCATCTTCGTCGGACTCAGCCAGTTAGGGTTAGCATTACTCCAATAACGTATGTTTTGCCGATTAACCTCTCCATTGACGTAAAAATTTGCTTCATCAGTAAACAAGATCTTACGTCAAACGCATATTCTTAGGGTATCTGAAACATAAAAACAAACGTTTAATTTTTCCTATGTATGGAAACTTACGGCCCACCCTGTATAATTATTAAAATTTTATTTAAAAAATCAAAATTTGTTAGAATTGTTAAAATTAAGATTTTATTTCAAAAACTAGAAACCTAACCTAACCTAACCTAACGTAACCTAACCTAACCTAACAGTTGCAAGCCTCTCTTCCCTCTGGATTTGTTCTTTCTTCTTCTTTGTTGGTATTTTCGCGCTGAATTGTCTTGCGCTGAATTGTCTTTGCGCTGAATTGTCTTGCGCTGAATTGTCGGCGCTGAATTGTCGGCGCTGAATTGTCCTGCGCTGAATTGTCGGGTCACGCTAACATACACCTTAAACACTTGGGCCCACAAGGAATACTAGCTCTCACAAATATCAGCACATATTCATACCAACACTGTATTATTCCTGACATATGGAAACAAGGTAAAATTATTACACTACTCAAACCAAACAAAAATCCAACAGAACCAACTTGCTATAGACCCATCACTTTACTATGCACACCTTCCAAAGTAACAGAAAGACTAATCTTACAAATCACCAACCCACACATTCCACTATCGCCTACTCAACATGGATTCAGACCTCACCACTCAACCACGACATTACTCACTAACCTCACGCAGCACATCATGGATGGCATCAACTCCAGACGACCAACTCAACGTACACTATTAACAACAATAGACATTAGTAAAGCATTTGATGCTATCCCACGCTTCCCTCTCATAAACAAAATACTCAACACAAACATGCACAATAACACCAAAAGGTGGCTGAGCAACTATCTTTCAGGAAGATACTCACATGTCACATTTAATGGCAAGTCATCCAAAAACAAGCTTTTTCCGAACGGGGCCCCTCAAGGCTCTGTTCTCTCACCAACACTCTTCAACGTATACATGCATGACATTCCAACACCCATAGATAACAAGCTTACTTTATCATCATATGCAGATGACATCACTCTAACATCCACCGACAACAACATCGACACCGCTACAAATAACCTACAAACATACATAAACAGTATACAAGACTGGCTCACACACAATAGACTCAAAGTAGCGCCCACAAAATCAACCATCACCTTGCTTACAAGCAACACAAAAGAACACCAGGTAATTCCACAGCTTACACTAAACAACATCAACATTCCACACACTCACAGGACCAAAATACTTGGGGTCACATATCTTTATTATCTTTTGCAAACCACATTCAGGACATTAAAAACAAATGTACATCAAGACTTAACACGCTTAGGGTACTAACAGGCACAAACTTTGGACACCAGCAGGAAACAACATCACTCATATACAAACAATATATTCGCTCAGTTATGGACTATGCTAGCCCATGCTGGGCACCCATTATCTCAAACACACACATAAACACCTTACAAACAATACAAAACAACGCACTTCGTATCATTACAGGATGCACTCAAACAACACCAATAGAACACCTGCACACAGAAACAAAAATACTAAAAGTTAGGGAACACTTAGACATGAGGGGAACACAATTCATGGCAGCAGCGACAACTAACCCACAACACCCTTGCCACTACATGTACAATCATGCACCAACACCTCGCACCATTAAGGTAACACCAGAGAGACATTATAACCAAATACTGCATTCCATACCACGCCCCACAGACATCACACAGTACAGAAAACACATACACACACGCACCTAACCCACAAAGCACTGACACGACTCGGTCCGAATGCGGTCCTAGGTGCGAAGCCGCCACCCATTAACAGGTTAGAGATCAGCCTGAGCAGATCGGATCGAGTTAACTTAGCACGATTCCGATGTGGACATCACCCCAACTTACGGACATATAAACACAGACTAGACAACTCCACAGACGACACCTGTCACCTGTGCCAGGACACACCACAAACAATTGAACACATTATGACAGACTGTACCGCTCTAGCACAACAACGAACACAACACAACATCACTAGTGCGCTGAACCTCTGGTCCACTCCGGAGAGGGCGATCGGTTACCTGCGTGCCGCCGGCTTGCTCGATCAGGGTGGGCTGATCGGCTGAACAACAACAACTACAAAACAACGTCAGCTGCGAACACACTAGCTGTAACGAATTTTCGACTTCTTTTAAGAATTCGACAGTCTGACATTCAGTTGCTCTTAGACTGCTAGTGCCACTTTTTCTTCCACTGGTGGGAGTAGGCATTGGCGTTTAGTAACAGATAGACTTCCAATTCTTTTGGATTTCAGAATTGGACATTTACAATGGATTTCAGTGCCGTGAACATCGCAAGAGTCGTCGCCCTAATTGAAGATGGTCGGAGCCAGCGTTACGTCGCCGATGCTCTACGAATTCCAAGAACAACGGTTCGACGTGTCTACCAACGTTATGTGGAGACAGGAGAGTACACCCGAAGACCAGGATCTGGAAGATCACGCTGCATATCTACCGTGACGATCGTTTCATCATCTTGAGTGTTTTGCGAGATCGTCGCTTACCTGCCACAAACGTCCGCAATGAGCTGGGAAGGTCTCGAGACATCAGTGTGTCGGAGCGAACCGTTAGAAGGAGACTTATGGAAAGTGGCTTACATGCTAGACGTCCAGCAATGGGCCCGGAATTGCTCCCACACCACCGCAACGCTAGTCCTGCTTTCGTTCGTGAGCATCCAATATGAGAGATACTCTTGGCATATCTGCGGAGACTTGAAAGTGATTGCACTTCTCCTTGGTTTACAACTGGGTTATATGAAATTCTGTTGTTTCCTCTGTGAATGGAACAGCCGAGCATGGGAAAGCCATTACTCAAAGAACCAATGACCACCTCGAGAAGCGTTGATTCCAGGGCATAGAAATGTTACCAGTCCACCTCTGGTTAATCCAAAAAAAAAGTTTTTTACCCACCACTTGCTTTAATGAAAAATTTTGTTAAGGTTATGGATCAAAATGCCAGTGGGTTTCTCTACTTGAAACAGAAATTTCCGAGGGTCAGCGAGGTCAAAATCAAAGAAGGGATATTTGTGGGCCCGCAAATTAGAGAAATCATGACAGCGCGTTTGATGAAACTTTAAGTGAAGTTGAAGGAGCAGCTTGGAGAGCATTTAAAGCAGTGATCACAAATTTCCTTGGAAACTTCAAGGCCGAAAATTACGAGTCACTTGTTGAAGAACTTCTCAAGGCTTACAAAGTCATGGGGTGCAACATGTTGAAAATTAATTTTTTTGACTCACCTCTCGACTTCTTCCCAACAAACTTACGCGATGTTAGTGATGAGCATGGGGAACGCTTTCATCAACAAATCTCCACGATGGAGAAGCGATACCAGGGCAAGTGGAGCCCCAGCATGTTGTCTGACTACTGCTAGACATTGTCAAGGGATGGCCCAGGGGCGAAATACAAGCGTAAATCATCAGTAGCTACATTTCAGGCGAGTTCAATATGCATTTGCTACTTTGATATTGCTATTACGTCTATAAATTAGTCCAAATTTCATTTTCGATTCACTCAGTATTGGTGGGTGGTAGACAAATTTTGAGGTCATTCCCGAACTCGGCGGTAAAAACCTATAAGATCCACCCATTTTTGTTCATGTGACAAAAAAAAGTTCTCTTTTGTCATCCAGTGTAATCGGCGAATTTTGCGACAGTGGCGAAAAGGGTGGATGAGGCGAAGATGAAGAGTGAGTATCGCTTGAAATTTGTAGATCGATTTATTTGATCGGTTGAAAGAAGAGAATGTTGCTCTTTCTTTCCGCTTTTAATGACGTGATCCGGAGATCGATCATGATTTTGATACGTGTTTCAGTGTTTCATCGCAAAACCATTTACTTCGAACGTTTTTACCTACTTTCGTTGTCTTCGAACGACAGTTCACGATCGATCTTTTAAATTATGTTAAAACTCAACTCCTTTTTAACGTAAAAATTGCGGAAGCTTTATTTTATCGCCGACAACTAAAAATTTACTCAAAATTTCCTTCCAATGGTTGACTGTGGAGAGGTGTAAGCGCGTAAGTTCAAATAAAATGCGACTTATTTAAATCGTTCAAAATCCACACGATTTAAGTTTGAAGCGAAACAGCCTCAAAAGACTTAATATACGATAATAGTCTTTAAGAATTAATTGACTTTTATCTTCCTCTCAACGATCATTTCAGTATTCGAGGTCGTATTGTGTTACCTCATATTTTATACATAGTCGACATGCTCTCGGAAACCCTAAGCTATGCGTGAAGAATGGGCAGATACCCAATGCCACATGTAAAGACTGCACAGTATTTTCCATAAATGCCGCAGAAAATAATGGGAAAGCCATGTCGTGTGTGTGTGTGTGTGTGTGTGTGTGTGTATATATATATATGCTAAAACATGTGAGACTATTTTGTGTTCACACTAACTGAGTTCAAAGTAAGGCGGCATTACTTTTATATTTTTGTAATAGAGAGAGAGAGAGAGAGAGAGAGAGAGAGAGAGAGAGAGAGGGATAATAATAATAATAAATTGTCGTATTAAGGGTAATGAGAAATCGAAATCGATGCTTGAATCGGCGAACATTGACCAATCGACTCTACATATACGAATATAGTGTAAGCCGGAAACAACCACTTATTTCCATCTCTTCGTGGGAATAGGAATATTCCCATTGAAATTCCAATTGGAACGATACACAGTACAAAGAGCAACCCGAAATTACCTTTAATTAACGCCTTCAAAGTGTTGCCAGAGTCATAACAATTACGACAGGTGTAATTTGGGTAAGTCTCTGCAAGCTCTGTACAAAGGACGTCCCGGTCGGTCAGGCGATGCGTCCACGAATAATTTAGAGTCGACGTAAGGTGGGCGCGTGTTGTCGACACGAGTTTTGGCCCTTCGACACTTTGTGGCACTGGCGACACGTGCCATGGCGTTAAAAGGAGAAGGTAGGCACATAGGTAAATACGCGGGTAAACAAAGGTAGACACCAGGTAGACAACGGCCAGGTATTAATTTAATCGGTTGGATTCCAAGTGTCACGCGAGGCCACTTCCGGACTCAAAACGACTTCTGAGGAATAGTAATTTATTAGTTTTTTACGGAGTGTACAATATTTTGTCGTATTTGAAAGAATAAACACGAAGTGATCATAAAAAATAGTTATTTCTAAATTTCTAAACTAATAGAGACGATTTCAATTGACAAATGACGAAAGAACAGAAAAGCTGTAAAAGGACATTAAATACAACATACATTCAAGACATGTATCACGGTTTAAATAGTGGTCGGAAGACATTTTTGTAATTGCAAAACTACTTTTTCGAATGACATTCAAGATTTAGATTGCTTTACCAGTACACTATGATTTCAGTTAATATTAAATGGTTTACTGTAACCAGTAAAGTTCCACTTGACGCGAAATTTTTAATCCTTTTGGTTCCCTATTATTACGTGTCAACTGTCAAAATAGGTTAAAGAAAAGTTCCTCTCAGAATTAGGTTAAAAATTAGAGACCGCATAGACACTAACCGGGAACTATCTAGCTTCTTTTTGACCCTATACCAAAAAGCTATACCAAAAGGGAACTTATATCGTCATCAATGTAAGGAATCCTATTTTTACTGTGAACTTTGTTTTTGGCGTACACATCTTGTTATTTAACCCTTAAGCCCTATCAGGGGTACTGGTGTATCCCAGTACCCCCAGTAACTTTTATAATGGGTAGGGATGAAGGGTTATTAATTGTTTTAAACTTATTTATCAATAAGAGGAATTTGAGAGAATTTCATACATTTTAGTTAAATTTAATGTCTTATTATGGTTTCCAAACTCTATGAAAAGGAAAGCACTGAAATTGCTATGATGCTTGTTTGTTTGTTCGTTGTATTTCGTCATTATTGACGCAGCTAAGGTGGGCCTCCGCTGTCATCAGGCTGCTCCAATCCCTGCCGTGGCAGTTGAAGAGTATTTGTAGTGGGGTTCTCATACCCTGGTATAGGGGGATGGTTGGGGACTGTTGATAACCAGCTGTCCAGTTGGTGTTTAGAGTAATCCGGGGTTTTGCCTGTCATGTTTCTGATTTTTTGAGGAACTGCATTGAAAAGTCGTGTTCCATTGGATGTGAAACTATGATGTACAATGGTCTTCACTTTATGAGTCAGTGCTTCTGTTCTTCTTACATAACAGAGTCGTCCCCTTCTTGGGTGGTTGTTAACCCGCATGCCTATATTCGGTACTAGTCCCTCTAATATCTTCCAGACATATATGACGATGTATCTCTCCCGTCGTCTTTGGAGGGAGTACAAGTTTAACTGTTGCAAGCTTTCCCAGTAGTTAAGATGTTCCATTCCATGTATCCTACTGGTGAAAGTCCTCTGGATTGCCTCCATCTTTATAATATCACCTATTTTATGTGGCGACCATAATTGACAGCAGTACTCCAGTCTAGAAAGTATCAGCGATTTCCAGAATGTCAACATACAGTTTTAGTGTCTTGTTTTAAAGGTCCTGATAATCCAACCCATCAGTCTTCTTGCTATTTCCAATGTTTTTTCTATGTGGTATGAGAACAAAGCATTATTGCTCATCTGCACACGCAGATCTTTTACATTGTCTTTAGCCATAATATTTTGGTGATGGCAATGGTATTATGTTGAGCTTTTAATGTGTTCCAGTTGGCCGTATTTTAGCAGTTTAAACTTCTCACTGTTAAGGACCATATCGTTTTCTTCCACCCACCTTAATACTTGGTCTGTCTTTTTGTAGTAGAGCCACAGCTTCTTGTGAGGAAATGGGCCGCATAATTCGGGTATCATCTGCGAACAAGGTTACTTGTGAGTGCTGAACTTTGGCATCAGTGTCCTCAATCATAATTAAAAACAGTAGGGATCCCAAGACTAAGCCTTGTAGAACACCACTTATGACTTCTGATGGCTCCGAAAGGTTTCCCTTTGTATACGTCCGGTAAGGAAGCTGTGGAACCACTCACCCAGCCTCCCACAGATTCCAAGCTGTTTTAGTTTGTGAAGGAAACTCCCATGATCCACTTTGTCGAAGGCTTTGGCAAAATCTAGATAAATGACGTCTACATTGCCCCTCTCCTGTAAGCCCTCCAGTACTTTCTCATAATGAGTCAGCAAATGTGACAGCCATGAACGGCCTCGTCTAAAGCCATGTTGGTCATCAATGAATGCGTCAATACGTTCAAGGTACTCAATTAACTTTGCTCTTATTATTTTTTTAGTATCTTTATTATGTGAGAAGTTGGTACTATTGGCCTATAGTTTCTTGCTAGACCTTTGTTTCCACTTTTGAAGATAGGCGTAACTATACCCATCTCTAGTATGTTTGGTACTGCACCAGTTCGTAATGATGCTGAGAAGAAAATTTGTAATGGGCTTGCTAGTTCTTGTTTGCATTTTTTCAACAGTTGGGCATGAAAACCATCCGGACTAGCAGCAGACTCTGGCGCTATGTTATCGATGGCTGTGGTTATGTCCTCCACTCTCACTTCCATTGTTGAAAGGTGATGGATCCTTGTTCCTGGTAGATTATTGACGAAGAGGGATGGATAAGATATTATCTTGTCTTTGTTCTTTGTTGGGCAGACAGAAAGCCCTTTCATATTGTGTTCGAAATATCTGGGCCATCTCACGTGGATCATCCACCAGAACACCATCCTTGTTTTCAAGAGGGCCAATTACTGACGCATTTTTTATTCTCTTATTGACATACGAGAAGAAATACTTCGAATTACTCTTAATGTTTGCCACCGCTTGTAATTCTTCCCGTCTCCTTTGTTCCTCATGTGACTGAAGCAGCTTGAGCTCTATACCGCTTTTTTCAGTACTTTTTTTTCATAAGTATTTTTCGGTCTCGTGGGATATGTCTTTGTTTTTTACTTGCCTTTCTGGTCTTTCAGGAATGTACTTTTCACATACCTCCTGACATCTATCTTGGAAGGCATGGAGTATTTCATTACTGTCTTTCCCGTTGAAGATGCTTCCCCAGTTTGCATGGTTTAGTTCTAGCCTTATTTGGTCTCAGTTTATATTTGCATTATAGAAGTTTAGACTACCGAGGGATGTATGTGATCAATGTTCGTGTTTCTATTTAGTCTTGCATTTATGTTGGCTTTTCCTTTGATCAGTTTATGATCAGACATAATGTCTCAATTACTTCGTATGAGTGCATTATACCAACGTTATTGCTGAACAGTAAATCAAGGAAATTAGCTCCTCTTGTGAGTTCTGCTGACCCTCCGCTGATATTCAATGTTGTCCAGTTTATGTGTGGTAAGTTGAAATCGCCCATTATTGGAACTTCTGTTGTTGCCATAGGTAGATTACTTAAAATTGTGTCGATTCTTGTCAGCACTTCTCTAAATTCCTCCATTTTAGTGTTTGGTGGTCGATTGACATTTATTAATATTTAGTCTATTTTCTTTATGTATACTGTCAATATTTCTGTAGTACTGTTGGGGAATTTGATTAATGTTTTAGTATTTTCAGCTAATTCCTGGTTTATATATAGTGCTACCCCTCCGTGACTTCTTTCCTTTCTACCAGCTCTAAAGAGTATGTGGTTATACAGATTTATCTTTGCATTTAAAATTTCACTGTTCAAATGTGTCTCTGTGAGGGCCAGAAAAGCTAAATCTTCTTTTATTGCCAGCTCCTGAATCACTGGGACCTTACTTTGGTTACATTTTGGATATAGGCCCTGAATGTTTCCTGTATAGAAGCTGGTTAATGGTAAATGCAACCCCCTCTATGTTTCTTTTCCAGCCTGTCTGTTCGGTCCATCAGACTCTCTATCATTGTCTGTGTCTGTCTCTGCACTTCCGTCATCTTCTCCATCATTTTCAATAAAAAAGCAGACTGGTCAATTTGTCTTCCTATTGTGTGTATTTGATCGATAGTTACTCGATGCTCAAGGACAATGTCTTGACAGCCTCCTGAGTTCCTATTTTGGGATGGATTTGATAATTCATAATTTGAGAACCTTGATAATGTGTCCGTGCAAGCTGTACTGTGGGTCGCTGTGTCCTATGGCCTTTTAGTCCCCTTTATGCATATTCCTTTTAGAACAAGGAATCTCTGCATATCCTTGGGTGGTAATCCTTGTGTTGGTTTACGTCGTCGTCGTTGGCCTAGGCAAGCTACGGCTTGGGACCGTAGCGCATCTATCCGGTATAGGTTAACCTGGATGATGTAGCCATAAGCACTGCCGCTAGTTAAGTGCCAACCAGTGATTATCTCACTAGCCGTATTGAGTCCGTTAGGCGAAACTGCGACAGTACCAAAGGTGGAAAATATAACCCTTGGTTTTCTATTATTTATTTGTAAAATGGACATGGTATTAGATTAAAATAAATATTTGAATATAAATAATTAACTGACAATTGTGATATATAATTAATTATGTTTACATACAATAAAATAATAAGTATACATAAAATTAGTATTAATGTGGTTCACAATTGAATTATAATGGGTAACTAATTTAAAATGAATTTATACTATTCCGAAATTCAAGACGGTAAAATTAACATTTATCTTGAAACTAAAATAAGAGTATTCACTACACACTCCCCCCAGAGAGGAAGTTCAAAGAGTTCCGAACGACACAGATTTCCCTGGACCTTTTTGGTAGCTACATGTACCTCACTTAAGGTTGATTCCAAAAACGCAGGCTTAAGACGATCGATAGAAACCTTGTCGACCTTGGAACCGCGCTGGATGAGAAATGATTTGCGCGTACGTCGGAGAACTTCATAGGGTCCGTCATATGGACATTGGAGAGGCCGTTTTGGGACAGGTACACGAACGAAAACGTGGGTGCAAGACTGGAGGGCTGGGGAAACAAAGATGTTCTGTTGGCTAGTCAATCGAGGGGGAACAGGCTGAAGGGACTGCATGTGAGAGGAAAGTGTTTGAGCGAATTCCGTAGGATCACATGACTTATCCCCTGCAGTGAAGTAGCCACCTGGTAGCCGCAGTGTTGTTCCATAGACTAGTTCAGCCGCTGTAGTCTTCAGATCACTCTTAAATGCAGAGCGAATACCAAGCAACACGAGTGGAAGCTTATCCATCCAATGGGAGTCTTCGTGACACATAAGGGATGACTTCAGCTGGCGATGGAAGCGTTCGACGAGGCCGTTAGCTTGCGGATGATACGCACAGGTATGCGCATGTACTGTACCCAACAAGCTGGTAAACTTCTTCCAAAGCGAAGACTCAAATTGGCGACCTTGGTCAGTGATGACTTTTGTCGGCAATCCAAATCTTGATACCCATCCATGAAGAAAGGCTCTTGCAACAGTGTCCGCTTGGATATCAGGAAGTGGGATGGCTTCAGGCCATCTGGAAAAGCGGTCGAGACAGGTGAGCAGATAACGTTGGCCTTGAATCACTGGAAGAGGGCCAACAATGTCTACATGAATTACCTCAAATCGCTGGGATGGGGGCGGAAATGCGTCAAAGGGGGACCTGGTGTGCCTTTGGACTTTGGCACGCTGGCAGGCAAGGCACGTTTTGGTCCAATGTTTGACATCCTTCCGCATCGAGGGCCAAACAAAGCGAGAGGTAACCAGGTGTTGCGAAGCACGGATACCAGGATGGGAGGGCTTATGAAGATCCGTGAAGACTGCTTTCTGTGACATGGAGGGACATAAGGGCGAATAGCAGCTGTTGATACGTCGCAATAGAGGGGCACAGACAATCCTGGCATACTCATTTTCTTGAGGGAAAGTGAGTGAGTGGAGTCTTCTCTGAGCAGGTCTTGTAGTTCCGTATCCTTATCTTGATCCTGTGCAATAGCATTCCACAGTGTAGAGCTGAGGGTAACAGAAGTAATCTCTATTCTTGAAAGTGCATCCGCTGGAGTGTTCAAGACACCTTTGATGTGGCGGATATCTGTGGTAAATTGCGAGATATAATCGAGTTGCCTGATGACTCTGGGAGAGTGGTTACAGCTGTTTTTATTGAAGACAGTGACCAAAGGTTTGTGGTCGGTAAAAACACAAAACTCTCGGCCTTCAAGGAAATGTTGAAAATGCTTCACGTTTAAGTAAATAGCAAGAAGTTCACGTCCGAAAGCACTATAACGCGTTTGGGCTGGCTGCAGCTTTTTCGAGTAAAACGCGATGGGTGCTTGTTGACCGTTAATGGTTTGTTCCAACACCCACCGATCGCAACATCTGATGCATCGACCGTCAGAGTTAGGGGGGCATCACTGATAGGAAATGACAGAGACAATGCACTATTGATAGCATTTTTGGCATTGTCGAACGCCTGTAAACTATCGCTACACCATACCAATTTCGTTACCTTGCGTTTGTGTGTGATCATAGCGTGTAGAGGAGCAAGAACACTGGCACAGTTTTTAATGAACTTGTGGTAATAATTTACCAAACCTAGAAACCGACGTAACTCACGCTGATTATTTGGCATAGGGTAATTTTTTATCACTTCACACTTGTCCTGAAGGGGGGTAATTCCGTGCTGCGAAATCGTGTGACCAAGAAATTCCAAGGTTGGCTGTGCAAACACACACTTAGATGCATTAATAGTAACACCGTATTGTTCTAAGCGTTGAAAGAGGAGTGAAAGATGTTCCTTATGTTCCTCTTCCGTTGAGCTGGCCACAAGCAAATCATCGATGTAGGCATAAACAAAGTCTAAGCCTCTGGTGACCTCATCTATAAACCTCTGAAAGGTTTGCGCAGCATTCCGTAGCCCGAACGGCATCTTCACAAATTCGAATAACCCAAATGGTGTACAAACTGCAGTCTTGGGAATATCCGAAGGCTCTACGGGAATGTGGTGGAAAGCCTTAACGAGATCTATTTTACTGAAGATAGATTTGCCGTGGAGAAGAGAAGTAAAGTCTTGGACATTTGGTACCGGATATCGGTCCGGGATGGTTGTCGAATTCAAAAACCGGTAATCCCCACATGGTCTCCAGTCTCCTGACTTCTTCTGGACCAGGTGTAGGGGAGAGGACCAACTGCTTTTGGAAGGTCTTATTATCCCAAGATCTATCATAAGCTGGAATTCCGATTTGGCAGCTTTCAGTTTGTCCGGGGCAAGACGTCTGGGTTTTGCAAACACAGGGGGACCTTTTGTTGTAATGTGATGGGTAATGGTGTGCTTAATGGTATCACCCATCTGCATCGGTTGAAGAATTCCTGGATATCGCTGGAAAAGGCACTGGTACATGGAATTAGGGGGAACGAGGGAAAGTGCCAGAGTTCGAGGCGTCCGGAAGGGCAACCTGTTTGGCAAGAACAGAAAGCAGTGTGGCCTGGTCGCATAAGCGTCGCTTGTCAAGATCCACCAGGAGTTTGAAATGCTGGAGGAAGTCAGCGCCGATTATGGGATGCTGCACTTGAGCACAGATGAAAATCCACTTGAAGGATCGGTGAAGGCCCAAGTTTAGTTCACGCGACTGAGTACCGTACGTGGGTATGCGTGAACCGTTAGCAGCGTATAGAGGCGGAGATTCCGAGTGCGTATGACCAGATTTTTGAGGGAATACACTGACTGACGCTCCGGTATCACCAAGAAATTGACACCAGAGTTCCTGTCCTTTATGAATAACAGGTTGGCAGTGCGAGTACTAGACGCCATTAGGACTCGCTGCTGGGGTTTTCCGACGAAAAATTGCAAGGGGAGATGCACTTCCTAGCCTTCTTTCCAAATTTAGTGGGGTAGAAGCAGATCTTCCCGGAACTCGAACGATGCCTCTTCGTAAATCTTGACCGAGAATGGCTTCTTTGCCGTTGATTTTGTAGCAGAGAACAAACGTGGTTGAGTTGTTGACTTAACTCTTCCACTTTCAACTCCAGTTCCGATTGTGTGTTCACGTTGTTGACCGGAGCTGTGTCAATCTCCACTACTTTGTCGGCAGTTTCTGCTAGTTTATCAACTGGAGTAGCAGGATCCATAGTGGCCAAGACACGCTGAGCTGATGGAGGAAGTTTCTGCAAGAACAACTGTCTAAAGATGTCCTTATCGAAGGTTTGTGCGCGTTCGCCTAGAGCGCACTGCATAGCCCTCAGCATTTGAGTGGGCTTACGGTCTCCAAGTTCTTCTTTTGAGATTAACTGATGTAGTTTCTCACGCTCGGAGACAGTGGTGCGGCACAGGATGGCAGACTTCAGATCGTTGTATGGGTCCTCACTCGTGGAAGTAGACACGATGACGTCACGGACTTCAGAGATGATGCTCGCTGGTAGAGAGGACAAAACATGATCGTATTTCGTCCTGCTAGCGGTGATCCTTCCCAAGTTGAATTGTGATTCCACTTGGTGGAACCAAATAAATGGATCACCCGGCCAGAAGACGGGGAGCTTTACGCTCAAGTGGGAGATGGCACCAGCGTCGTCAGGCATCTTCTCCTATGCTTGCTGACGTACAAGCAAGACGACAAGTTACCAACGAAGGAGTGGAGGTTGAGACGAGCGCAGGCACAGAGCGCACGGGCAGGGGTGAGGGGCAGAGGGCACGAGCGACATTACAGTCTGGTCCTAGTCGCTCGGGTGAAGGGGGTGATGGGCACGAACGACGTTACAGTCTGGTCCTAGTCGCTCGGGTGAAGGGGGTGATGGGCACGAACGACGTTACAGTCTAATCCTAGTCGTTCGGGTAAAAGGGGGAATCCAACTCCGGGTCACCAATTGTTGGTTTACGTCGTCGTCGTTGGCCTAGGCAAGCTACGGCTTGGGACCGTAGCGCATCTATCCGGTATAGGTTAACCTGGATGATGTAGCCATAAGCACTGCCGCTAGTTAAGTGCCAACCAGTGATTATCTCACTAGCCGTATTGAGTCCGTTAGGCGAAACTGCGACAGTACCAAAGGTGGAAAATATAACCCTTGGTTTTCTATTATTTATTTGTAAAATGGACATGGTATTAGATTAAAATAATTATTTGAATATAAATAATTAACTGACAATTGTGATATATAATTAATTATGTTTACATACAATAAAATAATACAATATACATAAAATTAGTATTAATGTGGTTTACAATTGAATTATGATGGGTAACTAATTTAAAATGAATTTATAGCTATTCCGAAATTCAAGACGGTAAAATTAACATTTAACTTGAAACTAAAATAAGAGTATTCACTACACTTGCATCGACGACCCAACTTGCATCCTGTTCTTTCATCAACCCTATGCTTCATAAATCTAGCACAAGACTTGGGATGTTGGTAACGGCACCCATTACCTCTTATACCATGATGGCATTTGTTTTTTTTTATAGTACTTACATAGCCTTTGTACTTTATCACCCATCGCATTGTTTGCTTGAGTTGATTCTATGGTTTTGTTCATATTAATGTTTTCATTGTCTATAGTGGTTTCTTGTGATTCTAACATTTCTGTTGTATGTTCCAGTTTGTGTATTAAAATTTTTATATTCATTACAAAACAGTTCTTCTAATTAGGTTATGATGAAAAGATCTGAAGGTGACTGCTATCTCGGTAGTTATTGTGACAGAGTTAGCGATGAGGCTCTGACTCATTCCTGCTTGGTAGTATGTAGGAATGACCAACTCTTCCCAACCTCTTCGTGGGTTGAGAAGAGTTGGTCACTTTTCCTGTTAATCCTCAGACATGTATACTTCTTGGCTATAAGCCTATTTTGTCAGAATGTGGTATGCAATCCAAATTGGGAATGTTTGATTGTTTTGCCTGTAATATAAATGTATTTGTGCTAAATCTAATAGCTTTTGGATAAATATTTTAATAAAGTGTGGAGGTTAAGTGAATGTGGGTCTGGGTAAGTGCTTACGGAAGACTGTGACTAATGCAGTATGTCTGAAGGACAGAAGGGGTAAATATATAAAAACAAATCTTTGCACTATGTAGAAACTAGCGTTGGTTCATAATAAAAAAAAATTTTGGAAGACTTTTAGATTAACTCTGTGTAACCTGAACTAAGTCAAGATTGAGGGCTTCATTAACTATTGAGGTTAGAAAATACCATGCTTTGACATTTTATATATGCTTAAAATACTTTTTATTTTTGCATTTTTATATATTTGATGAAATTAGTTTGCTTTGTATTTTTATACATTTGTTTATAATATAGCTATTGATTTTAAAAAATCTGTTTTCTGTTGCTTAAGGTGAAAGCAAGAACCACCAACTGTAGCAGTGAAGTGACTGGTAAACCTTTCTTTACTTTTTTAAATCCAATCAACATGGTGTGTGGATTCTTCAGCTAGGAGTCAGGCATTCACAAGTTCACTGAATCTTCAATTTTACATTCCAGTTGCTTTGCTACAAGTTGGTTTAATTTGGGTCAAGAAGGATGGAATACAGTAAAAGAATAGTTTTAGAGAGATTGCTTGAGTGGAAGTGTGATACAGGTGTTCAAAATGTTTTCAGGTTTGGACAATTTTGATTAACTTTCTCTTATTAGAGGTTGTTGGTAACGCTCAACGGCATGATAAGAAAATTAGAAAAGAAAAATTTGTATACTGGTTCTACAGAAATACTTTTTCAACCATAGAGTAGAAGAATTTGGTATGAATTCTCATATGATGTGGCAAATGGTTCCCAACCGGTGGGCCATGGCCCACTTGCTTGTCTTTTAGCACTATGTTAATAAGTGTTAATAGCAAAAATGTACTTATTAAACCTTATGTAAACATGATACCAGCTTAACAACATGAAAAGTGGGACATGAGTTATTCAAATCAGCTCTAGTGGGCCGTCGCCTAAAAAAGGCCCGGGAGTTTAGATGCTTTCATATATGATAAAAGTTATAAATTATGTAAACAGTGATAAGCTATGTAGGCTACTTTGTGAAAAGGCATTGATGAAGAGAATGAATACTAATAGTAAATATTGTGAAAAGTAGAGAAAACCTTGTAAAATATATTTGTAATTAGCAAGTGCGAATAAATTTGGAATTGATATAATTATGCTACAAGAGATAGGGTGTAAATTAGAAGTGGTTTGTGAGGTATGTAAATGGAGATACTGAACCTGGCTGGGATGATATTATTGCTCCTCTGAAGAGAGAATCAAGTCATTTGTGGTTTAGGATGCTTTCATGGTACAAATGAATAATTGTAGAAGATAAATCCAATATATCAGGATTGTGAAAAGTTTGGTGAAAATATGTTAATTTATCATTCATACATTACAAATTTTTAATGAAGATATATAAAAGATATTTGCTTTAGTATGACTCACTTCGAAAGTCAGGAGTAAAAAAAAAAAGTTGTTTAGTTGAGAATTTTAGAAAAATATGCTCCGAAATCACAGCCAAAAGGAAAGAGGAGCTGGCTAGAGAGGCAAAAGAGAAGACTTTTCCGCAAAAGAAAGAGAGTGGAGGCGAAGTTAGGCAACTGCGGAGATAATGACAGGAAAGCAATAAAAGAAAAACTGGAGGGTATCGATAGGAAAATACAAGCCCTGATTAAGGACCATACAGAGAGGGAAGAGGAAAAGGCGGTAGAAGCAATAACGGAAAATCCAAAATACTTCTATAGTTATGCAAAAAGGAAAACAAAAACGCGCGCCGCTATTGGGCCCTTAAGGACGAGAAATAATGAACTAACCGACGATCCAAAAGAAATATTTGATACATTGAGAACTCAATATGAATCAGTTTTCAGTACCCCAAAAAGTGACAAAGCGATACCTGACATAAATGCATTCTTTGAAGAGGAATTGCAAGGAGAGTATATAACAGACTTTGATTTTACACCAGAAGATGTAGCGAGGGCTATAGGACAAATGAAACCACATTCAGCTGCAGGTCCGGACAATTGGAACGCATTATTGATTAAAAACTGTGAAAATGAAATAGCTACACCTTTATACTGGATATGGAGAAGATCCCTAGACACTGGGGAAATACCGAGCATCTTGAAAAGAGCAAACATTGTCCCTATATATAAAGGAGGAGACAGATCTCAAGCAAAGAACTACAGACCAGTGTTATGACGTCCCACCTCACCAAAGTATTTGAAAGAATAGTTAGAGAGAAAACTTATGATTTCCTGGAGACACGGGAAAGATTCAACGAAAATCAGCATGGATTCCGATCAGGCAGATCATGCCTATCACAACTAATAGAACACTACAACAATATCCTAGATGCATTGGAAGGCAATGACAACTACGATGTTATATACACAGATTTTGCTAAAGCTTTCGACAAATGTGACCATGGTATAATAGCACATAAAATGAAATATATGGGAATAACAGGCAAAGTGGGAAAATGGATCTACAACTTCCTCAGAGAACGTCTGCAGGTCGTCAAAATTCAAGGTATATCATCATCAGAATCGGAAGTACGCAGCTCAGTACCACAAGGGACAGTACTGGCCCACTCCTGTTCATTATCATGCTAACAGACATAGACAGCGGAGTAAAGAGCAACAGTATAAGGGTGTCCCATAAGTCCGGCATCATAGGAGAAATTAATATTTTTCTATTTCTACAAACCATAATTCATATGCTCGGGATGCCAATTTCCCGTCCACCATTCTGTTCAGTGACGAGGCTGTTTTTTATGGAAATGGTGAGGTAAATCGACAGAACACCCGCTACTGGTCTCAAAACAACCCTCACTGGTACACCTCTTTAAAGGAACAAGGTGCATCTCGGGTGATGGTATGGTGTGGCATTTGGAAGGATCGCATCGTTGGCCCCCTCTTTTACGATGAACATGTCACTGGAGGCACCTACCTACGTATGCTCAAGGAAGAAGCATTTCCCAGTGTCTTGAACGAAGAAGGAAATTTCCCAACATGGTTCCAGCAAGACGGCGCTCCTGCACATTACAGCACCCAAGTAAGGGAATACCTGTACCAACAATTCCCTGGTCATTGGATAGGACGTCGAGGGCCTGTTGAATGGCCAGCTAGAAGCCCGGATCTCACGCCACTAGATTTTTATCTCTGGGGCCACTTGAAAGCGCTGGTATACGCAGAGAAAATTAGGAGTGTTGAACATTTGCGGCAGCGCATTATTGGGGCATGTAACACCATTACTCCTGACATCATTCACCGTGTGCTTGCTGACTGGGTATCACGTCTGAATTTGTGTATTGAAAACAATGGTGGACATATTGAGCACGTTCTGTAAATAAAAGCTTTGGTTTGCCTTTTTTCATTTTTCCTATGATGCCGGACTTATGGGACACCCTGTAGTAACATCCTTTGCAGACGATACAAAGATCAGCAGAAAAATCAGCGATGTACATGACGTGGAGGCCTTGCAGAGGGACACGAACAAAATATATAAATGGTCAGAAGACAACAACATGTCATTCAACACCGAGAAATTTCAGCTCCTGAGATATAGTAGAAAAGAAGAACTTAGACTGCATATTATGCTCCAGATAGACAGGAAATTCAGAGAAGCACGAAAGCGATCGATCTTGGGATAATAATGACAGATGATGCGAAATTCGAAACACAAAATCAGATAGCGATAAATAAAGCAAAAAGAGTCACCGGCAGGTACTAAGAACGTTCAAAAGAAAGGAGAGGACAGTAATGATTCCCTTGCCAAAAACACTGATTATACCAAAACTTGAATACTGCTCAGTTTTGACGTCTCAATATAAAAAGGAAGAAACTAATAAACTAGAAGAAACGCAAAGGCATTTCACAGCCAAGATTGATGGCTGCAAAGAACTCAACTACTGGGAAAGACTACGTAAACTAAATCTGTACTCCCTGGAAAGAAGAGAGAGGTACACCATAATCTACATATGGAAAATGATCGAAAAACTGGTACCAAACCTAAAACTAAACCCAATTACCATTCAAACAACACTGGAAAATAGGAAAGGCAGAATGTGTAGTGTTCCCAAATTAAAGGCCCGACAAGGGACCTCCTCAACTCTGAAGAAAAATAGCTTAGTTGTCAGGGAACCAAGACTTTTCAACCAGCTTCCAAAGGACCTCAGAAACGTAACGGGGGTCAAAGTTGAAGTCTTCAAGAGAAGACTGGATGTCTGGCTCAGGACAGTACCAGATGAGCCGGGCGTGCCTGGCTATGTACGGTGGAGAGCGCAAGAAAGCATCTCGCTCCTCCACCAAGCCAGACCTAGAGGCGGGGCCACCAGCTTGACCTCCGTGTGACGAGAGACCAACGCACGAAACAACATAAGGTTCATAAGATAAGGTAAGTGCATTTTTCTGGCTTAGATGGTATTGTATGACTCACGCTGGGTAATTTATGTCATATTTTGAGGAAAAACCTCGTAATTAGACTTAGGGTTGCCAAGTGTCCTTTATTTCAAAGGACAGTTTTTTATTTCAGTTCATGTGTCCTTGTCCTTTGATAAACTCGGAAAGGACGTCATGACGCCATATGTCCTTTAATTCAGTAATTGACTCTCAAAATTTTATTCATCACTAAAAATTTGAGACGGAGATGTTTTCAAACTTAATTAATACGTTAATCGGGAGAAGTGAGATTCAACATTCAGATGTGATTTCTAGTAAATCAGAGTTGGCAATCCTGCCCCCATTGCCCGTTGCCATTGTCATCCTTGCTGGAGAGGAACGAGGAAGGCATCGCCCGCTAACATATTTTTTGTGCTTTGCGAAATTGCCATATTAAACCGGCTTCCTGAGTTTTTGACGTGATTCTATTTTTTATGAGTTGAAGAATATCTTCAGATGAATACTTAGGTAAGAATACTTAATTATATACTAGGTTTCCCTCTCTTAGAAAGTTAGAAAACATTATTTTACGTGTCGCGCTACTGAAAGTTAAGGCTTGTTCGTGTCTAATTTTTTTTTCATTTCAATACAGTAGTGTGATTTTACAAGTGTACGACTTTCTAGACATATTTTATCTATGAATATAATAAAGAAATTGTGAAAAATATTGCACAAGTAAATTTTTATCATGAAAAGCAATGGAATATACGGTAGCGTGCAAGTGTCCTTTATTCAAGATCTGTTGACTTGGCAACCCTATAATTAGTTGGGGATTTTATACAGTTAATGTATTATAGAGTACATTGCATTATGTATATAGTGGCCTACGGATCACCAGTTTGGGCCTACAGCCCAAACAAACAATATTTAATAAGGAGAGAGAAATTACTTTGTTGTTTTGTGTTTAATTAGGAAAATAAATCAGTTATTTCTTCACAGCGATTAACAGTTCAATAACGGTATTTATAGTGATTAACAATTATATAACGTCATTTATACTATGCAAACGATGACTGATTCTTAGCAATAAGGAATGGTTATACAGTCTAATTGTTAAGTAAGTACACTAATTCAGATAGGTTAATGAGATATGCAGAGGTGAACACAGAATAACTAATGAAGCCTATTGATAACTGAAATAATGCAAGTACGGTTGGTACAGTAAATGGATTAGGTCGTTAAGAATGAACACAATAACAGAATGATACAAAATTACGGTATTAGTACAACACTTGAATAGTCCTACTGCGGTCTTAACGAGAGAGTTAGTTTGAAACGGTAATGAAGACACTTTTAGGGCCTACGCGATTAGGCAGAGCTTGTGGAAGCACGACGTAACAAAAACACTGTAGGCCAAGTGAGGGCCGAAGAGGCTTACCGCGACGCTGGATAACTCTGGAGACTGAAGAAAGCTACGTGAAGGTTTGACCGTATTGCGTTTCGCCGTAGATGGCTTTGGAGACTATAGAGGGCCTAGGTGAAGGATTGACCGTATTGCGTTTCGCTGTAGATGACTTTGGAGACTGTAGAGGGCCTACGTGGTGGAAGCTGTGCTGAGGGCTTGTTGAGATACTTGTTGAACGGGCGCCGATCGAATTGTAGTGAAGGATGAGTGAAGCTAGGGCTAGAAGGATGACGCCGTTAGAGTGCTGTTTGTTTCTACCGAGATGAAATTCTAGAGGGCCTTACTTGATGATAGACTTCGTGTATGCTCGACCGGGGCCTTGAAGGAACAGCGGGCCGCTTTCCTGCGAAGGTTGCTTGACGAGCGGTGCTACTGACGAAGGTGCTGAGAGTGAGATGTGACGACCAAAATGAGAAAATGGCAAGTGAGAGTGATTTGAGAAAGAAATCGCATTTTATAGGCCTTGGTGACGTTCTCTGGTGGTCATTTCGGGAAATACCACAAAATCTGTGTTTCCTTCGTGGGCCTGTTTCATGCCTACGTGTGTAGCTTTTGTTTTAATTCTATGATGTTTGAGAACAGCGAGGAAAGGAATTTCCGGTCGGTCTCTACATGTATGATATTTGTAATGGTTTGAACAGGAATAGTCTAGAGAGGTCCGCATAGATTTTATTTATTCTTATGTTCTTATATAAATTCTGTCAACTAGATTTTGAGATTACCCTAAATTTGCGACCTCACATTAACCTGAGACATAGTTTCCCCTAAAGAAACCAAATTCTGTGCATTAAGTGAGGTGATTAATTCAGACTAAGGCAGAAAGCAGGCGCGTAGCCAGGATCTCGAAAAAGAGGGGGGCACACCTTAAACCGTTGCAACTGTGCAAATTGGGGACTGTGTCATTGAATGAATATCACTACTATATTTTTATACTTAGGTATATTAGTTGCATCTACAGGGTGTCTGAAAAGTCACTGCCTATTTTTAAATTCTTATTGCTCCTAAACGAAAAGGGATATAAAAACATATCTTTAACTAAAATGAAGCTTATTTATTACCGTTTACTTTGTATTAAAGCTTTTAAATTTTGTAATAAAGTTAAAGTTCAATGTAGGCTCCACACTTCTGTAACATTACCAGTATATTTTCAACAGATTTTCTCAAGAAGTCACGGAGTACATTACCAAGAACATCACGAATTTTGTTTTCAAGTTTATCAATGGTCCTTGGTTTTGATTTGCACACTTCTTCTTTGGCCCAGCTTACAGAAAGAAGTCGCATGGTGTTAAATCTGGACTTCGAGCAGGCCATTTCGTTGTCCCTCGGCGACCTAACCACCGTCTGGAGAAGTGGTTATCTAACCAAGCACGAGCAGTTAGTGCAAAATGTGGTGGAACCTGATCTTGCATGAAAAGCAATTCTCCAGCATTTTCCCACTCAGGTTACAGAAGTGTGTAGACAATGCTGGAGCCTACGTTGAACTTTAACTTTGTATTAAAGCTTTTCAGTTTTGTAATAAAGTAAACGGTAATAAATAAGCTTCATTTCAGTTAAAGAAATGTTTTCATATCCCTTTTCGTTTAGGAGCAATAAGAATTGAAAAATAGGGAGTGACTTTTTAGACACCCTGTAGTATTCTAGTAAGTAATACAGCATTAGACTGTCTAATAAACAGCAACAGAGTAAATAATTGGCAGTTAACAGACTAGAAAATAAAAACAAAAATTAATTGGTAATTAATTGCTGAACGAGAAAACATGGACATAGAAGCAACTGGGAGTGAATTAACAAGAAAACAGAATACATCTAATAAATAATATACTATTGGGGTGAGTTTTTTATGCAGGAAGGAGGGGCCGAGGACGAATGCCCGCAAAAGCGCCCCCCACCACCGTAGAAGAAGAAGAGAGCCAAAATCAAGGTCCAGGGTTTTCGAAATGCCTGGACACTCTGCGTTTGAAAGGTGGGAGATGATAGACAGGAGGAAAGATGGATTGAGAAAGATTGTTCCAGAGTTGACCGGTTCAGTAGATGAAAGATTGAAAATACCGATTAACCCTTGCGTTAGAGAGTTGGACAGAAAAAGACTGAGAAAGTGTAAAAAGTCTGGTACTGCGTGCTCTCCTTAAAGGAGGAGGCATGCAGTTAGAGAATTCAGAAGAGCAATGTCCGTTATAATAGCGATAGTAAAGAGAGAGTGAGGCAACATTGCGGCGAAGATAGAGAGATTGAAGACAATCAGTAAGAGGCGGGGAATTAATGAGACGAAATGCCTTTGGTTCCACCCGGTCAAGTATGCTGTATTGGTTTAGCCAACCCACACATGAAAAACATACTCCATACAGGGGCGAACAAGACCCCTGTACAGAGACACCAACTTGGCAGGATGAAGAAACTACGGAGGCGGAGCAGCACACCTAACCTCTTAGAAGCTGTTTTAGAAAGAGAGTATATGTGATCTTTCCAGGAAAGACCACGTGAAAAAGAAACGCCAAGAATGTTAAGAGAAGAGGAAGGACTGAGTTATGTGTTGTTGAAGGTAAGGGGATAGTCGTGTGAAAGATTGTGACGAGTAGACAGATGGAGGAACTGAGTTTTTGAGATATTGAAAGCCACAAGGTTTTCTCTGCCCCAACCAGATATAGCAGAAAGGTCAGAGGTCAGGTGCTCCATAGCCGTCCTACGCGAATCATGGAATGACTGCTACGAAGGACGCTTTGGGAAGCGAGTGGAGAAGTGAAGAGTGGAATCATCTGCATAGGAATGAATAGGACAGGAAGTGCCAATTGAAAGATCATTAATAAATAAAAGGAAAAGAGTGAGTGACAGGACAGAACCCTGAGGAACACCACTGTTAATAGCTTTAGGAGAAGAACAGTGGCCATCTACAACCGCAGCTACAGATCGGCCAGAAAGGAAATTAGAGATGAAGGAACAGATAGAAGGATAGAAACCGAAGGAGGGCAGATTGGAAATTAAAGATTTGTGCCAGACTCTATCAAAAGCTTTTGATATGTCTAGCGCAATAACAAAAGTTTCACCAAAATCCCGAAAGGAGGATAACCAAGAGTCAGAGAGATATGCGAGAAGATCGCCAGTGGAGCGTCCCTTCCGGAACCCATACTCTCGATCTGAAAGAAGATTGTGAGAAGAGAGGTGTTTAAGAATCTTCCTATTAAGGATAGATTGAAAAGCTTCAGAAAGGCAAGAAATCAAAGCAAGTGGACGACAGTTGGACGGTTGGGACCGGTCACCCTTCTTTGAGACAGGCTGAATGAAAGCGAATTTCCAGCACGAAGGAAAAGTACCAGATGAGAGACAAAGACGAAAGAGTTTGCCTAGGCAGGATGTTAGCACAGAAGCACAGTTCTTGAGAACTTAGCAAGCAGCAGCTGATTAAATAATTAGCAATTAGCAGACGAGAAAACAGGAACATAAAAAATTAATTAAAATTGTAATACTACAGAACTAGAAAGCTTGGACAGAAAAATATTTGGTAATGAATTCACAGGAAAATAAAATACATCTAGCAAAAACACAATATAAGGCTGGCTAGTAAACAGCAGCAGAGTAAATAATTGGCAATTGGCAAACTAGAAAACAGGAACATAAAAACATTTGGGAATGAATGCACAGGAAAAAAAAATACAGTATAAAGCAATTATTTTTAATTAATGCGCTAGAAAATATGATTTAGGAACATAAGTCCATAAGCGGGTTTGTTTTGAACTGACTGACAGAATGAGGCGTTTGTTCAAGGTAAGCTTGCTCCGTGGCGGTTGCGGATATCAAGGCGACCCCTTCCCATACCCCATATTTCGTCTCGAGCGTGCACTCAGAGTGTTGGGAGTGCATGCCCCATTAACCCTGTTCAAAAATCAACTTTTTTCTTATTTTCATAGGTTTCTGTACTTTTTCCCATGCCTTTTGACCTGAAAAGGCCGGAAATCACAACCATTTTGACCTAGGTTATTGGGAAGCATTGCCGCATGGAGCTTTAAGTTTTCTGCCTTGAAATCGGCCAAAAGCACCAGTTCCGGGGTCCCTTGAATCATGTTTTGCACTATAACTTTTTATCTAAACAAGATAGAGCAACAAAATAGGCACCAAATTAAAGTGTTTTTAATCCTCTTTCTAACTTATACAATTATGATAGTCTTGGAACAAGAAATGGCACATTGGTACATACAAAGATTTCAGAAATATCACAAAATTCGTTTTCTCACACTCAAGGCAGACAAGGCGCCTTATTCATGACACAAATTTGAGATTAACATTTTGTCACAAGTCTAATCGATCAAGAAGTGAAAGCATTACATGATGATTAATTTCATAATGACATTTACACAGTCAGTTGTTGAGAGTTTGTTTCTTGAAGCTGTCAAAGCGGCGTCTGTTGAACTCCACAGCTTGAAGGAGATATTCCTTTTGCTTGGCATCTGTTGTTATGACATTTGCAAAGTCGCTCATCATCTTGACACCACGTTCAGCAATGTCATTCACCGCTTTCAGATTCTTAACATAGTCCAACGCTTTTCTGTAGTCCTCATTCTGTGGCCAAGACGTGACAGGTTCCAGAAGCCACTCGGATCCAATGTTCAGTGTGTCCAGCAGGAAATGTGATTCTGGGCCAATGAGATCAACCAGGGTGGTCTTAGCTGTGACTCTCTGGAATAGAGGCTTTCCTGTTCTGAAGCTGTCTGGCTTCTCAGTGGCATGTAACTGGGCAGCAATGTCGTGCTTCAATGTGTCACTCAATCTACTGCTGAACAGGGCAAATGGCACGACTTCCTGCGTCAGGTACCATTTGTGGTTTTCCATCTTATTAAGTACTGCATCAGCAAGCTCTGGGTCAGTTTTCTTGTACTTCAACATGTCCTGGATTAGACTTAGATCATTCACGGGAGCATCTGCAGCAGACATTGACATCATCCATACAGGAGTGTAGAACAGCGCAAGGAAGGTGTTGAGTCTTTCCAGCTTTGATACAGTGTCTTCGTCGTACTCAAGTTGATCTGCAAACATCAGCATTTTCATGGAGTACAGGTTTCTGGCCATCCATCTGGCCTGATGAATGGCGCCTGGTCGACTCCAGTGAATACCTCGAGGAGGCGTTCCTCCAAGAACAATGACTGTCAGTTCAGCCATTTCCCTGTAGTCGGCTCTTGGAAGCCTTTCTGCTGTTAGAATGTCTTGGAGTATTTCTTCACTGTTCTTCTTCTTTTCCTTCAGCCATTTGCTGTTGATAGCCAGCATCTTTGGGTTTTCCTTGGACAGGTCCGTCCAAACATCCTTCAGATGCTCAAACCAGGGATTATCTGGTCCCTTCACCTTCCCAAACAGCTTCTCCCAAACTGCTCCTACTAGGATTTCCAGGATGTGATGTCGACAGGCCCGATAAAACACCTTTTTGTTCAGCATTTTCTCTAGCAGTTTGGCAGCTCCTCTGTGAACTCCACTGTTACTGGATGTAGTGTCAAAAACAAGGGCAGTAACATTATCCGTAAGTTCCCATGTCTCCAGTAAATCCATTGAAGCCTCAGCCTGAGCTGTGCCAGAAGAATTGTCGATGACAGGTACTCCCAATAACTTTCCTTCAGTGTATGAAGGTGGACCAGACACTAGCACAGCTAAAGTCTCTGAGGTACTTCCAGGTTCACTGCCCAAGACATCTTTGAGCAACTTTCCATCCCAGTGTAAGGCAGCGTACTGTGGGGGGTTTTCACAAAACTTGGACATGTGACTCTGGCTGATATTATACCTGGACAGCATTCTGTTGCGACGTGTTGTTGAAGTTGAGATGACGAAGTTATCCAGATCAGCCCCTCCAGCTTTCAAGGTGGCAGAAACCATGGCAGTAACTTGATTGTCTGATAAACCAAGACGATCAGCTGTATTGCAGATGACATCACATTCCATGACCTTCCTTGGAAACGTCAAAGTCACACTAGTCACAGTGTCTTGATGGTGAGAACATCCAGGACGAGGCTGATGGTAATCCATGTCCTCTGTGTTAGCGTCGTTGATAGTTGAGTCACCCCAGGTAATGTCATCCACATGAACAACTGCCTCTTGTTCTGCTGCAGCTGTAAAATAGTACATGTTAAGACAGTAATTGTTAAGTACATGCTAAATATCGCAATGGAGTAAAACTTAAAACTTTTTGTAACGTTCAAAGTAATTAGTTTTACCTTGTTCTTGTCTATGCTGCAGTCTTTCATTCCTCGCTGCTTGCTGCAGGGATCTTGTCTCAAAAATCTTGTCATGACCAGACATATGACCTTTCCTCTCAGTCTTTTGGTCTTCGTAGAACCTGATATCCTCATCTTTCTTCTCTCTGGATAACAGTCTGTTGTTCTGTATTTCCTGGATTGCATCTGGAGCTCCTATATCGAACAGGCTGTCTAATTCCAGCACAAATGCTCCTCTTTTTCCTCCAGGGTTACTTGCTCTTCCTTTGCTTTTCACCAGAGCACGATGTTTCTCATGTAGTTTCATGAAGAGCTTCATTGCGTTGTACTTGGTCATTGTCTTGATCCTAGCCATCTGCCAGAATGGGATGATAGATTCAACTGTTTCATATGCAAGGTCTTGAACCATGAGCCTCCCTGCATTTTCCGGTAAATTCTGAAGATTAAGGAAATACTGGAACGCCTGTCTGTTGGTGGGAAGCTGGGAACCACTGATAAAAGCTGAAGGGTATCCAACCAGGAAAGTTTCAGTGAGAGATCTGGTAGATGGCCCAGTTGACACCTGCCTGTGGACAGTACGTGGAGGTTCTGAGATATCAACTGTGCGCCCACGGAGCTCCCTCAGCTCCTTGCTTAATGCCATTGTGAAGTTGTAACTTGTAGATGGTTTTCTAGATTCTGATTGAGTTTCTGTTGTTTCCTGAAAAATGATAGATAATTATTATTATTATTATTATTTTTTTTAATTATTATTTATTTATTATTATTATTATTATTATTATTATTATTATTATTATTATTTATTAATTTTATGCTCTTTCATTTGATACCTAATTTGTTGCTCTATCTTGTTTAGATCAAAAGTTAAAGTGCAAAACATAATTCAAGGGACCCCGGAATTGGCGCTTTGGCCGATTTCAAGGCAGAAAATTTAAAGTTCCATGCGGCAATGCTTCCCAACATCCTAGGTCAAAATAGTTGTGATTTACGGCTTTTTCAGGTAAAAAAGCATGGGAAAATGTACAGAAACCTATGAAAATAAGAAAAAGTTGATTTTTGAACAGGCCTAAATTGCCCCATTGTCTCCATGATAAATGTTGAATGTTGATTGTGATTCTGTGTAGGTATGTGTGACTGAATTTGAAGTAAGTCATAGTAAACGTAAAATCGGAAAAATATTTATTGATGTTAATTATCTCTGCCACTGTACAACAATATTTAATATGTTAACAATTTACCAAAATACATTAAATAACGTATATCATAAAGGGGGCACGTGCCACCTATG
Organism: Bathynomus jamesi; assembly: GCA_023014485.1. Taxonomy (NCBI): domain Eukaryota; kingdom Metazoa; phylum Arthropoda; class Malacostraca; order Isopoda; family Cirolanidae; genus Bathynomus; species Bathynomus jamesi. Next base: position 545,519 of record JAJOZX010000467.1, on the reverse strand, counting down.
CCCCCATGACTACGCTAGAAAGGGAAGGTATATAAACACAATTCATCAGAAACTGACAATAGAAATAGTCACAATGAAAAATTGGAAAGATAACTTGCGAACTAACTTGTGTACCAGTAAATATTACATTAGTTTTGGGTGATAGTTTTTTGTTTCATACAGTTTCATAGTTAAGTTTAATTGATAGTGACATAATCTTATGGATCTAAGAGTAATTTGTTGCATATCTTGAGGACAAACCTTGTAAATAGATTGTGTGTGTGTGTGTGTGTGCGCGTGTGTGTGTTGTGTGTGTGTGTGTGTGTGTGTGTGACTCTAAGTCGGCTGAACGGCGAGACTTGGGGTCTGGTTGAGTTTTGCAGGAGTGATGTTGCTTCCGGGCGGAGGGAGGTGAAACAGTCGTAGGCCTCAACGGAGATGTCCTTCTTGTTGGATCAAACTTAGTTTTGAAGGTTGGCGGGCCGGCTGAGATCGAGTGGAGTTACGCGACGACGCGACGGTCGGAGAGCGGGATGTAAAAGTGAGGAGCGAGGAATAAGCAATGAGCAAATGAATACGAAATTAAGTGGACTCGCGGTTTTACAGACGCCCTGGTACTGTGGTTGTTTGGCGCGAATTTATCGGAAAACAAAGTAAAATTTGCCTTTTCTACGAGTTTATTCTTGCCCATGAGTTTGGATTTTACTACCTTGTTTACAACTTCAACCCATGAGAAAGAGGCGAGGAAAAGGAATTTCCGTTATGCCTCTTCATATTTATTTATATATATTTATTTTTTCCCTAATACTCTTTCATCGGAACCGTCCCCCACTACTCACCTCTCGCCCTTATCAACCCGCACCACCATATATATAGGGATGAATTTCACAATTGAACACGTGAAATGAATGAATGATGCAAACCCAAATTATTCAAGGCCTTTCGTATATTGAGCAGTACACCTCGTCAGGGAATTTCCTGACGAGGTGTACTGCTCAGGTGTGAGATGTGGTGATTTGCTTGGTGGGCTAGGTCTGTGGTGGGGTGATCCTCCATTATCCTTACAATTTTCTATTTTTGAGGGGTACGGCACCCCTTAAACCTCCTGGTTATAGCACTGGCACCCCTTGGCACTCCCCTACCCCTTGCAATGATGCAATACAATGTTGCATGCAATGTTACATTATCATGCGATGTTGCACATAATGGTGTATGCATTTGCATTGCACTCTTACTCAATGCAACCATACTACTGATGTTGCTATACTGTTATTGGTTACTTCAATGTCTATGTTAGCATGATAAAGAATAGGAGTGGGGCCAATACTGTTCCTTGTAGTACTCATACTGAGCTGCGTACTGCAGATTTTGATGATGACATACCTTAGATTTTTACGACTTGTTGACGTTTTCTGATGAAGTTGTAGATTAATTTTTCCACTGCATTTTATTCTCATATGTTTCATTTTATGTGTTTATGTATTTGTACTCAATTAGTTGTGATAGGCATGATCTTCCTGAGCAGAATCCGTGCTGGTTCTCATTGAATCTTTCCAGTGTCTCTAAGAAGTCATAGATTTTCTCTCTAATTATTCTTTCAAATATTTTGGTGAGATGGGATGTCAGCGACTATAGTCTATAGTCCAAGGATGTTCTCCATATACAGTATAGGAGTGTAGCTATTTAATTTTTACAGTTTTTAATCAATTAGGTGTTCCATTTGTCCGGACCTGCAGCTAAATGTGATTTCATTTGTGTTATAGCTCGCGCTATATCTTCTGGGGTGAAACCAAAATCTGTTATACAATCTCCTTGCAATTTCTCTTCAAAGAAGGCATCTCTGTCAGGTACCATTTTGTCGCTTTTTGGGGTACTGAAAACTGATTCGTACTGGCCTCTCAATATTTTAGAAGATATTTCTTTTAAATCGTCGTTAGTTCATTATTTCCTTTCTTTAATGGCCCAATACTGCCGCACGTTCTTGTTTTCTTTTCGCATAACTATAGAAGTATTTTGGGTTTTCCTCTTACCTCTCTGTATGACCCTTAATTAGGGCTTGTATTTCCCTATCGATACTCTCCAATTTTTCTTGTATTACTTTTCTGGTATTGTTATCTGCGCAGTTAATTAACTTTGCAGCTACTCTCTTTCTTTTGCGGAATACTACTCGCTTTTGCAACTCGAAAAAATTACAGAAGACAACTGTTCATTTTAAAACTCTCGCACATTTGAATTTTGTCAGCAGATGCACCACTGATGTTATTTTATTACTTAGTACAAAACTTAGAAACTAAGTTTAAATAAGTTAAAAGCTCGTTTATAAGAAAAACTTAGTTACTTAGTTATGAACCCCAAAATAAAACTTAGTAAATTCAGTTATAGTAACTATCTCAACACTATATATCTATACACTCTGTCCCCCCCCCCCCCCTACTCATTGCTTTCATATAGGACCCTCACACTAATTTTACTTTATTATTCATATAAATAAAAGCGCTGCTTTGAAACAAGTTTAATTACCCGTAAAAAGGATAAATGAAACAGCGACTGCTTCATATGAAATCCTTTAGATCGCAGTTCTTATATTTTAGACGGGCATGTGCTTTCAACTGACTTGTGAAGGTAATTTCAAGGCTTAGCTTAATTTCAACACTGTTCACTTGTTAAAAGCGAATGGACATCATTCTGAAGACGGAATTTATCAATGTAGTTTTCTGCATGGTAAGAAAATAAAATCTTTGTTTTAAAGCAGGTATTCTGCACTGTATACGCCGATGCGATGGAATAGGATAGTTTAATAATAATGTTTGGGATTGTTTAAGTTTCATCGTAACAACAAAGATCATGTGACGGAGAGTACGTACAGCTTTACATGGGATCGAACCGCGAGTCGCTACATCGTCTGAACGCGGAGAATGGTTCCTCTGAACAGACAGAACATCGCTTAACTTCGCTAATATAACGGGAAGCGGTGTTGCCACGACCACAACATATCCCTACTTTTTATGAATGGTTTTGAAATGGAATAAGAAGTGTCAATATTTTAAATAAAGGATTGTATAACGCCTCCATATTTTGCTATTGTAGGCCTGTAATTTTATATACGTTACAGTATTTCTAGAGCGTAACGTAAACATAGAAATTAAAACTCTTCTAAGACAATGGTTTTAAAAAGGGCGTATTTGTCCTTTTCATATTTGTGACACGAAGAATTCAAAGTGGCGTAGCCTTTTAATAGCAGACAGTTAATAACAGATAAAGTAAATATGGTGCATCCACATTAATCACTTCAATATCTGACTTATACGAATACGAGGAAATCGTATAATGATTCATAGATTGACGATAATGTGCGAACTCTGCTGTCCCTTCACTTACGTACGAAATTATCCCGCAGTACAAAAATTAATATATACAGGGTGGCACAAAAGTCGTGCACCATAGGGTAAATTACATTTAAGCACAAACATCGCCCACCACAGTCGGTATTCGAAGTGATGACCATTTACTTGAAAATGGTATGCGTATACTTTAGCGTCATTATAACATAAATGTACGGGGTGTCAGGAGATGATTGCCCCCCCTGTAGAGCAAAAACTAGAAGAGATAGATAAAAACCGGCGAGACCACTTGAAAGAGCGTTAAAATCTGAATAAAAACCATTATATTCTATTCCTGTGATTTTAATTCTTACCATTTTTTTCCCCACAGAAACCATGGCATCATCTATTTTGAACGATTCAGAGAAAAAGCGAGTTCTTGACCGCATTCGAGCTGTCACATTTCGTGAAGCAAAGGAAGCTGGTGCAACTTTCATAACTCGACACTGGGTGGCTGAGAGATTAAAAAGATCAGAAGACTTTGTCAAAAGGAATTGGAATAAGAATACTGAAGATTGTGAAACAGAATTTCGAGGAGGAAGACCGGAGAAATTATCTCAAGAATCGAAAGACATTGTGCTTGCTGCATCACGGCGCCGAAAGAAGAGCTGCTCTGAGGTAGCGAAAGAGATACTTATCCGTCGTGGTAAGATAGTCAATCGGCAACTTGTGCATCAATTTCGAGTTCGCCAAGGCTTGAGTGCTTGGCATGAAATAGCTAAGCCACGGAAGAGTGATCTTAATATTGAAGATCGGCTATGGTTTTGTGATTATCTTGAGGAATGGACGGAAGACGATTTCCTTCACTTGGTTGTCAGCGATGAATTCTTCGTTTATGTCTCCAGAAAACCAAATTTTCAGAATGATCGGGTTTGGGCAACAACTCCTGATGAAGTCCCAGACGACCAGAAGTATCGAGAAATAGTAAAAAATCCAGCATGTGTGGGTGTTTTCATTACGTTCTCTATTCGGAAGCTCATCTGGGTTACCAAACCAAGAGGAACCAGTTAGGATGGGCCTTATTTTCGAAATGTAATTTTAGCCCATGTAATTCCGTTTTTGAAAGACCCCGAGTGTGTTTTGGATGTTGAACAGGCAACCTTTCTTCACGACAAAGCCCCCTGTATGAAAGCACTTGCGACTCAACAACTGCTTAAGGACAATAACATTGATTTTTTCGGAAATAATGAATGGCCTGGCAATTCTCCCGATCTTAATGTCTGTGAACATGTCGGATCCATCATGAAGGATCGGGTGGAGTCCTTAATGGTGGAACAACCCATTCAGAATCGGTATTCAACAGAAATTATGACTGCAAAGATCAACGAAGTCCTTGAAGAAATGAGTCATGATACCGATCTCTTTGAGACACTTCTGGGATCATACCCCCGTCGATTAATGGCCGTCAGAGCTGCAAATGGGGGCAACACCCGATATTAAAACAAGTGTTTTTTATTCAAAATTAAACGCTCTTTCGCGTGGTTTTGTCTGTTTTTTTCTATTCCTTTCAGTTTCTCCTGTACAGGGGGGGGGGCAATCATTTCCTGACACCCTTTACCATGTTGATGATGTAGCTTCTTCTTTGCCCGGATAGGTCAACTGTACACCCTTGATGATTAGTTAGATTAAGTCGGAATATTTTTGTTAGTTTAAATGAAAATATCACGACTTGACCTAACCAATCGTCAAGGGCGTACAAATGACCTAAATGGACAAAGAAGAAGCTACGTCGTCAACATGGTACATCACGTGCGTTATTTCCCAGCTATATTCACGAATTCTTATGGAGAAATAAATATAAAACTAACTTATTTGCACATTTGATTATATTCATTAATGACATTTATCAGCTGTAATGTCGTTTTAATAATAATAATAATAATAATAATAATAATAATAATAATAATAATAATAAAGTTATAATTTCCGACGCTAAAACGTATAAATAATTTCCGACGCTAAAGTATGCGTATACCTTGAAAACAGTCTGATTTACTGCGTATATACAGTCCCCTGCAATAGTTCCGCTCCACCCTCTCCGAGATGTAACAGCAACGCAGTCCCTCTTTCGCCCCCACTCCCTCTCCTCCTCTCCCTCTCCCTATTTCCTTCTCTCTCTCTCTCTCTCTCTCCTTGTTATTTTCTTTCGATTTACCTTCATTCTTATTTTCCTTCCCCTTCACCTCGTACTAATACATGATCCTTCTCCTTCCCCCACCACCCCTGCTCCCCGATTATTACCTCCTCCCATGTCTCATTCCTCCCACCCTATCAACTACTTCTGTCATTTGTGTTTTGGTTTCTTTCCTTTTTTACCTTCCCCTCCTAATCCATTCTCTTTTATATAATAACTGACTCACTCATCCACTCACGCATTTAATTTTTCATAAAACTTCCTCCATAAATTTAAAAAAATATATTTACAGCTTCCGAAAATGTTCGTGTATACCAATACTCTTGTTTCTTTTTTTAAATAATACACCAAAAACGACGATATTACGAGATCAAACCGTTTACATGGACTCGCACAATGGTCGAAATTAATCATCATAATGTAGAGAAATACAACACTTATTTGTAAGTGTTAATATCGAATTACGATATGACAAAAAGTATTGCATCACGAATGATCCCAAAATTCGAAGGACACTGTAATTCGGCAGGTCAGATTACGAATCGAATAGCATCTAATTTTAAACTGTGATTTGAACCCAGCGACGGAATATATTAAATAATATATATTAATACTCGTATATATGTAAAAATGAATAATTCTAACATTCATTTTTGCATATAAAATCTAAACTCGCGTGACACTCTAACTGTATATAAAATGCAAGTTTGGAAAAAAATTATTTTCTTTCTATTTTATTTTTGCTAAGTGATTGATAAATTATTTCTTTTTTAAATTACTTAATCATTTTTTAGATTAAGCTTAATCATGTAATCGTGTTAAATTCTGCAATGTTCATTTTCTTTTTATACATTCTCTCTTAGTTGTAAAAGATGAAGTAATAGCTTGCCAAAACTCTAAATTAACACTTAATTTTAAATTTTAAGCATTTAATTTGGCTCATATACATGTTTAATTTTAATCCATAATAAAATGTATATATCATTTTCCATTTTTAGTTAACTCGGCAAATTATGATAACATCAGATCTGTCAATATGCTGTTTAAAAGAAAAATATGACTTCATCATCAAATATCATGCTTATCTACCAGTATAGTGTTACAGCCAAAATTTACCTTTATCTTCAAATATTTTGCGAAAAAATTCAGCCTATTGAGAATAAAAAACAAAATGGATCAACATTAAATATTAATGATGTCACCAAATTATTCTATATAGGGTGTCCCAGGAGGAAATGTCAAGAATGCACCATTTCACTCTTTGGGTATTTCTAAGTAGAAAGTATTATATCGATATGGGTCTGATTCCCAACCGTTACCGAGATACAGGCCTCTACATTTGGGTAATTAAAACATAATAAAAAGGCGATCTTAGATACTATTTAATGACACTTGTGGTTTACAAAAAGTACAAACATACAATACACTATTGCACTTGTTGCAGAATGGTTTCAAAGTGACCCCCTCCTTCTTCAATGCACGCGGCGAGCCTCCGATCTATCGAGTCTTGCCAAGGAAAACGCGGAAGTTCATTTCTGAGGTTTATGAATGCATCCTGTATAATCTCGGTAACGGTTGGGAATCAGGCACATGTCGATATAATACTTTCTACTTAGAAATACCCAAAGAGTCAAATGGTGCATTCTTGACATTTCCTCCTGGGATACCCTTATAAACTCCGGTAATTTTTCAAATTATCATTCTGACTATTTTGATATGACCTAGAAGCAGTAAAATTCAGTCAGAGGATCACTTTGTCTTCTTTGAGCCCTGCTGTCTCCAGAGAACTTAGTTTTAAAATAGAATAACTAATTTCCCGATACGCTACAAACAAGAATCGGGGAACCGTCAGATAATTTAGTAAGTTTTCATAGAATCCTCCGATCCACTACAAGAAGAAATCGGAGTGTAGTATAAAAGAAACCCTACACGGTACCCTACACGGTACCAGGCTACCAGCTACCCCAGAGTAAGAAAATCTGTTGCTGCCACCTCACCAGAATCCTCGTCAACCTCGAACCACCAAGGACATAGACGGAGGGTTAACCTATATATTACAGGATAACTGCTCTGTTCATACTGCTAGGATCATCAGACGGTGGTTTCAGCAACACCGAGATGTCAAGCTGCTGAATTGGCCCACCAAGGGGTGTGATTTAAACCCCGTTGAAAGTTTTTAAAGTATTCCACGTTTGTATTTCAAAAACGTGGGATACTTTAAAAACTTTCAATCATAGGATTTTGATGTGGCCATGTTATAGTTAAAGTGTAAGATAAGTTGTAGTATCGACTTTTCCTCCAGGCAATAATATTTCTGTTTAAAAGTCCATGTATCATCAACAAATGATTATCCAGAAAAAGGTCTATCTATGGAGAGATAATGATAACGTAGTTCATTTTTTTATTACGAAAATAAACATGAGTCAAGTAAATTTAGGGATTTTCTTAAGAACATACAAAACATAATGTTCAAATTATGAGGAACTGACAATTGTTGAAGTAAATAAGTATATATTTACTACATCACAACCATAACATTATTATACACAATTACTCAATACTTGGTCCACCCTCCATTATTTTTAATGACCTCTCGTAGCCTATTTGGAACAGATGCCACGTGATTGTAGATGACTTGTGGGTTCCTGCGGAAAAGATCCCACTCTGCCATGGTGTGTTCCAGCAGGTGCCGAGCTGTCCGCTCTTGCCCAGGCTCCCAAGCGTTAACCACATTTGCCCACACATTTTCAATGGGGTTAAGGTCACCCCCCTTGGTGGGTCATTTCAGCAGCTCAACATCTCGTTGTTCTGAAACCACCGTCTGATGATACTGGCAGTATGAAACGACGATATTACGAGATCAAACCATCTACATGGAATCGCACAACAGCTGAAATTAATCATCATAATGTAAAGGAATACAACACTTATTTGTAAGTGTTAATATCGAACTACTCTATTCCCTAAATTTAGGAATAATGCATGAATAAAATACATAGTCGTCCTCAGTGGCGTGGTGGCCATACGGGCCAAACGGGTTTGGCCCGACCATCGACGATTAGCCAAAGGGCGCCATAACAGAGGTTCAGAGGGCGCCGCACCAGGGGCCAGATTTTAGAATTTTCAAAATTTTAAAATCATAAAACCAACAATAATAGTAATATGACTGCTACATATTACTAAAATTAGTAATACAAATTTTTAATCATAATCTTTGGCTATGATTTAAAATTTGGGGGACCTATAACCATTCGTAAAGTAAAACAATTTTCAAATCCATTTTTCAAAAAACACAACTTTCTATTTTAGAAAATTCATAAAAAAAATTGGAGACTATGAATTTCTTCAAAATTGCACAGAACACAAAGGATACTCAAAGGAAGATAATTGATATAATTGGAGAAGAAATAACAATCGAAATTGTAAAGAAAATAAAAAAAGCTGTTGCATGGTCCATCATTGTTGACACATCTCCTGATGTATCACATCAAGAACACGTTAGTATCTGTGTTCGTGCTGCTGTGGATGGTGGTGTTTATGAGCATTTGCTGTGCCTACAACATGCTTCAAATACTACATCAGAAATGCTTCTGAGTTTGGTAAAGTCTGCTTTTTCTGACCGTAATGTTGACTGTTATGAGACTCTTGTTGCCCAGTCATATGATGGTGCTGCGAACATGAGTGGGTGCTATGGCGGATTACAGGCGCTAATCAGACGCGATATCGGTGAGCAAGTTATATATGTTCACTGCAATGCACACATCCTCAATTTGGTACTTTCAGATGTTTCGTCAGCGTCTGTTGATGCTGTTACTCTTTTTGGAACACTGGATGGAGACATTATATGTTATGTTTACACAATCTAATCGCATACATTCACTTTTTGAAGGTACACAAAAGGAATCAGGTTTGGAAGTTAAAACATTGAAGAGACTGAACACAGTACGCTGGACGGCTCGTGAATTTTCTCTAGATGTATTCAAATCTAGATACACATCGATATGTGAAACCTTGAATGAGATTACCACATCTCAAGAATTTAGTCAGAAACAGCGTTCGAAAGCAGCTGGTTTACTTCACATTGTTCACAGCTTGCCTGTTTCATAAAATATTCATGATAACAGGCCCACTCAGTCGCTATCTACAGATAGTCAATGTGGATGTTGTCAGAGCACTTGATATGTTCTCAGCTTCGATGCAGCAGCTACAGAAGATTCGCGATGACCCAGCTACTGTTATTGCTGCTGTCGAAGAAATCAACGATAAAGCACAGTGGCCAGTCATACGTACACGTAAAAAGAAGAGACAGATCAATGAGAATGATACTGAAATCAGAAAATAGTCAGGCAAAATGGACACGTGAAACATGTTATACTGTTCTAGACAAAATTAACTCGGCAATGAACGATCGATTTTCTGCAAATCGAAGTGTACTAAAATCAACACAAAAATTTTGTCCAACAAATATCTCTAATATTGGTGCTCAAATTTCTACATTGGAGAATGAGATCGATGAATTTTGCAATAATTACAGCATCAATAGTCACGAATGTGCCTTAGAGCTATATAGCTTCAGTTCCGTATTCCCTTTATTATCGAACACAAAAACGATTTACAGCGCCTGCACTGTACTCAATCATGATACGGGTCTTACTGAAGCCTATGCAACTCTTTCAAAAGCATATGGCATATTAGTGGCAATTCCCGCCACATCAGCAACGGCTGAGAGATCCTTTTCAGCATTGAAGCGAATCAAAACGCGCATAAGGAATTCCATGTCGCAGGAGATGCTGCTGGGTACAATGCTGATGTCAGTCGAACGAAATATAGCAAAGAAACTAGACACAGACCGGCTAATTGTTCGATTTGGTCAATCATCTAAATTTCTCTCGAAAGCCCTAATTATGCAGTAGAGACGTTAAGTATTTATTTTCACATACATAACACACATGTGCTGTGCTTTCTATTGTTTTGAAACGTTTTGTGCTTTCTGTTGTTGTAAGAAGTTTGTAATAATAATATTTTCTGCATACAAACAACCTATATTTCTATAAATTTATTAACCGAAAAAATCTAGCAGTTTGGTCCTGTTTATAACGTTCAAAACAAAAAATGTAAACAAATACGTCTCAGTCTCAAAACGGTCAAAAAATGCTAAAATTAAAAATTTCGAATAATTTCGAGAGGGCGCCAAAATGCGCTCTGGCCCTACCAGCGATGAGAGTCCCACCACGCCACTGGTCGTCCTAACATTACCACCAAAACTACAGTGAACAACATACAGTATTTATTTTGTCATTGATTTTCAAAAAATAAAAGTATTACTATGACAAAATCTGAGAAGGAAAGGAGGAGAGGGAGGGAGTGAGGGTGAGGGACTGGGGTTTAAGAGGGACTGCGTTGCCTCCACATCTCGTAGAGGGTGGAACGGAACTATTGCAGGGGACTGTACATATGATGTTTGTTAATTTGTTAATTGTTGTTTATTGGCCGTCTAAGGGGTTCCAAAAAACCTTAGCCCCCCCCCCCCCCATTTGAGCTTACATGTTTACTTATATCGAAATAGTTTTTAGTGATTATAAAAATATATAAAATTCTTTATTTATTGCAGGTATTAAAATTACTCTAGCTGATAAAGTGATAATATAATGGCTTCTCAATTAATTGGTGATTCGGAGAGGCAACGTGTGATAGATCGCATACGAGCAATAACATTTCGGGAAACTCGTGATGCTGGAGCCACCTTTATAACACGTTCATGGGTTGCCAAAACGTTGCGAAGAAGTGAGGACTTCGTCAAAAGAAATTGGAATACAACTTTGGATGAATGTGAAATGGATACAACCAAATCTGGTCGCCCAAATTTGCCACTCTCTCAGGAAACAAAGGACATCATTAAAAGCGGTACGCGTAAGCGGAAAAACAGTTGTGCTAAACTTTCTAGAGCAGTGGTTCTTAACCTTTTTACTACCATGCCCCCTCTAGGAATTGGTCCTTCCCTCCACGCCCCCCTTCAATCAAAATAACATTCTCAATAACTTCTCAATATTAGCCCATGCGTTAAGAGAATAACAAATACAATTAGAGAAATTCCTGTTTCTAGGGGGGCGCGCCCCCCCGGTTAAGAACCACTGTTCTAGAGAGATCGAAGTGTTGAGAGGAAAGATCGTTAGTGGTGAGATCATTCGACTGTACCGTCATAGGCAAGGTTTAAAGCCTTGGCATGAACTTCCAAAGCCAAGAAAAACTCAAACTTAACATCGATGACAGAATGTGGTTTGCCCATTATCTTGAAGATTGGGATGTGGATGATTTCATGCATTTAGCTGTCTCCGATGAATTTTTTGTTTACGTAACACGTCGGCCTAACTACCAATATGATCGAGTGTGGGCCACAACACCAGATGAAATCGATGACAATGAACATTATCGCGAATTATTAAAAAGTCCAGACTGTGTTGGTGTTTGTTTTGTTCACTGCAAAGAAGCTCATGTGGGTGCTGAAGCCAAATGGTCCGAGTTGGGATGGACAGTATTTTCGTGATATTATTCTATCCCAGCATGTCATTCCTTTACTAAGAAACCCAAACAATGTTATGGATGTCGATCAGGTCACACTTCTGCACGATAAGGACCCCTGCTTTAAGGCATTAGCCACTCAACAGTTGTTGCGGAACCATGAGATCGATTTCTTTGGAAATGAAGAATGGCCAGGAAATTCTCCTGACCTGAACGTCTGTGAACACATTGGATCAGTTATAAAGGACAAGGTTGAATGTCTCTTGTTTCCAGAACCTGCAGCAAATCGATTTTCGAAGGATACAATGACGCAACACATTGAAACTGTTTTAGCAAATTTGCGTAACGATCAAGATCTATTCACGTCATTTTTGGCAAGCTACCCAAAGCGAATTCAGGCTGTCTTGGAAGCCAATGGCGGGAACACCAAGTTTTAATTGTTTCTCATTAAATGCAGGATTAAATTCTCTTCTGTAAGGTATGTTTAGTTTTACTGTACCTCTAATGGTTTAGGCCATGGGCGGGGGGCTAAGGTTTATTGGAGCCCCGTATATACGTTGAATGTCTCAGAGACATATACGAGTAGCAACTGAAGGAGAAAATACGATTCAAGTATGTCAAGATCAGCATCAGCGTGCGAAGAAGCGTTCAAACATCCAGTGTTACAGCAATTCAAAGAGTGTTTTCAAGTTAATGGTTACCAGTTCGAATACTGACAGTAATTTACCGTGTGGTGCACGATTTTTGTGCTTTACTTAAATTACCCTATTTGTTTGTTTGTTTTGGTGGGGCTGTTTAACCTACTTCGCAACATCAAAGGTCAAATGACAGAGGGGACCTACAGCTTTATATGGGACCGTGTAGACGGCCTCCCATCCAACTACTACCCAAACCCAGTGTCGTTTAACTTCGCTGATCGAAATCGACGGGAAGCGGTGTTACAACACTGGCCGCGACGTATCCCAATTTAAACTACGATACCCGACCTCTCAGCACCCTACATTTTTTTTATGCAGGGAGGAGGGGCCAAGGGCAAATGCTTGCAAAAACGCCCCCCCCCTGATAGAAGAAGAGGGACAAAATCAAGGTAAAGGGTTTCCGAGATGTCTGGACACTCTGCGTTAGAAAGATTGGAGATCATATACAGGAGGAAAGATGGATTGAGGAAGATTGTTCCAGACTTCACCGGTTGAGTAGATAAAAGATTGAAAATATCGATTAACCCTCGCATTAGGGAGTTGGACAGAAAAGAAATGAGAAAGTGTAGAAAGTCTGGTGCTGCTTGCTCTCCTTAAAGGAGGAGGCATGCAGTTAGAGATTTCAGAAGAGCAATGTCCGTTAGAATAGCGATAGTAAAGAGAGAGTGAAGCAACAATGCGGCGAAGAGAAAGGGATTGAAGACGGGCGGGGGAGGCGGGGAATTGATGAGACGAAAAGTCTTTGATTCCACCTGGTCAAGTATGGCTGTGTGGGTCGAGCCACCCCCGCATGAGAAGCGTACTCCATACAGGAGCGGACAAGAATTCTGTACAAAGACAGTAACTGCGCTGGAGTAAAGAAACTGCGGAGCCGGTACAGCACACCTAACCTCTGAGAAGTGGTTTGGGAAAGAGAGTATACGTGATCTTTCCAAGAAAGATCACGAGAAAAGGAAACGTCAAGAACGTTAAGAGAAGAGGAAGGATTGAGTTGTGTATTGTTGAAGGCAAGGGGATAGTCGTGTGGAAGATTGTGGCGAGTAGACCGATGAAGGAACTGAGTTTTTGAGGCATTGAAAGCCACAAAGTTTTTCTGCTCCAATCGGAGATGGTAGAAAGATCAGAGATTTCAGCAAAAGGGAAGTGGGATAGAATGTATTCCACTTTGGAAGTGAGGTATTCAAGGAATTTGGATAGTCAGTAGAATTAGGAGAAAGGTAGACAGCGCAGATGTATTTATTTTGAAATTGGCGTGTAAGCCATAGTCAGAGGGTGAATTCGAAGGATTTCGAGTTTGGGAATACGAGGACAAGTTAGGTCATTGCGTACATATACGCAACATCTACCTTTGGATGAAATTGATTATAGAGAAAGTAAGAGGGTACAGAAAAGGGGGTGCTGTGAGCAGAGATGGGCAGTAACGCGTTACATGTAACGACGTTACGTAACAGTAACGCCTGAAAGATTTTCAAATATATCAATGTAACGGTAACGCTTTGCAAATTTTTTATCAATGTAACGGATTTTTCGTTACTCGTTACTCGATACTTGAATTTGAATTTGATAACATTGCCATTCCATTCATGAGGACTATTAAATGCAATTCACTATTCCGTGTTAGTGGCAACAACTAAATTTATATTTTCTAGGTCTCTTCATCTTTCCCAAAAATTATTGGGGTGCAAATTATTGTGCAATATATCGTTCTTAAGAGAACAACATTTATATAGTCAATAATAGTAGCTCTTAGAATTTATGTGGTATGGCTGCCATTTGTAAGTTTATCTGTAGTTTCAAAATACGTGTGAAGGCACATAAACAAATATTAAATGTAACTAGTTACTTGTAACGTCGTTACACGTATCGAGTAACGGTAACGCTTTAAGGATTTTCAAAAGTAACGATGTAACGGTAACGCCGAGTACATTTTCGACGTGTAACGAGTAACGGTAACGCCGCCCAATTTAATGTAACGGTGCCCATCACTGGCTATGAGTCGTCTCAGACGCCTGAGTTTCAATGAGGAAGAGAAGGTTAGGTTTAGAGGAGGAGGGGCGGTGTTCAACAGATTGGAAATTTGAGGAAAGGCCACGAATGTTCCAAAAGTTTATGAAAAGGGACAAAGGCAGAGGCCCAGAACATCTCGAATGGGCAATAGCAGATCTGACCCCGCTGCCCGGCTGCGGCTGCGGTATCGGCAGCGGGTATCGGCAGCTGGGGAGCCAGAAGTGGGGACACTTATGGTTCCCTCACCAGGGGACTCCGAGGTCTTGAAGTTGTTGCCATTTTTATATTTTTTTTTATTTTGAAAAGATTATGTAGTGTGTAAGAGGCATGGACATTATATGCAGTGAAAAATAGGGAAAGGAATTTGTGTTTGAGGGCATGCTGGGCTACTCACAGGGTAGATGAGACACGGAAAAAGATCAGCTGAGGAGGACAGTGACAGGAGAAACGGGAGTTCCAGCACTCCATGTCTTCTATCTAACATCCCACCCACCCGGAGTACTTCCCTGGTCGACAGGTGTCTAAAATCACCTATAATGTCAAGAAATTTGAAAAGAAAATGTATTGCCTTCAGTTTGGGAGTTGCAAAGGGGTCGCATTTGAGTACTGCAACAAGATTATGATCCAAAACATAAAAGTAAGAACACAGTGAAATGGCTTCAACAAAAGAATTTGAAACTTCCTGAGTAGCCCAGTCAAAGCGCAGATCTCAATTTAATCGAGAATTTATGCTTTGATTTGAAAAAGGTGTCCGCGAGAGAAACCCTTCGAATCTGAATGAATTGCAAGAATTTTCTTTGGA
>JAJOZX010000467.1:427500-527500 GCA_023014485.1 Bathynomus jamesi | reverse complement strand
GCAAAACCAAGGTTAACCAAGGTGTATATATATATATATATATATATATATATATATACACTCATATATGAATGAGTCAATGTTTTCAGGTAAGTCTGCTTTTGAGTTTAACTGTAACAAAAATATTTATTTTTCCGTCCTGCTCCAATGTAAAGGTCCGGTTAGTATAGACCAGGGATGGGCAACTTCTTTATGCTCGCGTCCAGTTTCTTACCTAGACTGTAGTAGTATGGGGGCCGAACCTGACTGTTATTGTAATACTTTTAAGTACATCTAAATCAGACTCCGATGAATCCTACTTTATTTTGCTCTATTATTGGCGCCTTTTCTCCTCGTTTTAAAATCAATATTCAGTAGTAAACTAACTATTAAAGAACGAAAGAAACCGTGTAAACAGAACTGCAGCTTTAAAGAATGACTTATCGGAGCGGATAAAATATCTTCGCAGGCCGCCAGTTGGTCATCTATGCGCGGATGAATTCAAATGATCACCTTGCCAAACTTATTACCCTCTGTAAAAACAAACAAAACTCGGGCCTTTACATTAATTATGCTGACTAGATTAGCAACTAGTTATTACGTAGACTTGGCTCCCAATTCTTATGCCGTCTTAACTGAGCAACGGAACACGAGAGAGAGAGAGAGAGAGAGAGAGAGAGAGAGAGAGAGAGAGAGAGAGAGAGAGAGAGACTTTCGGTCCACTTAGTGAGGTTCCTGTTATTAAACTGGTTCATTTTTAACCTATTCAAGCAGTAGTAGAAAAATGGATAGAAAATCATAAGGCTCTTCCCCCCACCTTTCGCTCCCTCCCCGCCAAAGGCGGGTACGGAAAAATGTTGAAAAAGTACCTTGATCCTGGAAAAGTAGCTAAGGCAATGTTACAGGGAAGAGGAGGATATACGTATAAGCTAACTCTACAATTACGCTATGTACATATAAAGATCGTACACTAGATAGCACCGCTGTATAAATTAACTAATAATATATTTGTGCCGATCGCACATCAACCACTTGGTATCGTCACAAAAACCTCGGACATATGTTTTGATTTTATGCAAAATATTTACAGCTCTATTTACCGAGGTGTTGGTCCAAGAAAGACCCCATGACCCACTTCAGGCAGCCCCAAAAAAATTAAGAGAGAGGTAAAGGTTAAATTCTCCATGCCTACACGTCTACACCCATGTACGGGCAAAGACATCACGCCAGCAAAGTGATGAACTGCTGCTGCAGGAAAGGGGTAGAAACAGGAATTAAGAACAGAAATCAGATTTTCCACACTATGTCCTCACCCGTCACGTGCATTCAGCCACCAAAGAGAAAGGAGAGAAAAAAAATCGTGAATGCAGAAACGCAACTCCACCTCACCTAATCCAAGCCATGCATTTTTTAAAGTTCTTTTTTGTTCGTCATGAAATTAAGTGTTTCTACAAAATATTATTCTACTCTATTCTTAGACATATAGACATATTAACAAGGCAGGCAAGTGTGTGAGCGTGGTTTTTGTAATTGGATGTCTGTCATATGTACAGTATGTGTCTGCCAACTATTTGAATGTCGCCGAGTTTCAACTTGGGTCTCCGGCCGTGAAAGGTATTTATGCGGCAAGTGATATACTGTATTGTGTCGTTCATACTTCGCAGTGCTGTGCCACCACGAGAGTAAAGAAAATTTCTTTCCGGCGAGAAATATCAGTGGGAAGTCCCTGCCCTGTATCTATCCCAATGTACTTGTCCCTTATGGAGTATGAAAGTGTTTCGTGGGTGATCACCCTTTGTTGCTACGGCGAAGACAAGAGTCTCCCATTTAGAGGTGTTTATAAGGCAAGTGATAAACAAAATGAGTTGCTCGATGGTTGATCATGCTATGTGAGGCACAATCAACCAGAGAAGTCTTTCTAAAGTGAGTGGAGAATAAAGTGTTGGAGGAAGTGATTAAACAAACTCCCACAGGGTTATGTTTTAATACTATTTAATTAAATTATATTATATGTGAGGACCCGGAGTGTATTCAGAATTTTGTTCAGCCCATTTTTAAACATGTTTAAACTTTGGCTTGAAACAACCTCCGAGGGAAGTTGGTTCCAGATATTAACTATTTTATAGAAGAAATTACCACAGATGGAGGTACTAAATGTTTTAAGTTCCATTTTAAAACCATTATTTCTTGTCGGATTAGTATTAAATGAGAATAATTTCCTGTAGTCTACCCTCTAGAAAACTTGAATAAGCTGGCCGCGCAATGTCTTCGTCTCTAAGGTAAACAGATTTAAGCGTTCTAATCTTCGTTGGTAGTTTTGCATTCTCACGTAAGGGATCAATTCTGTATCCCTTGCTTGTATCCTTTCCAACTTTTCTATATTCTTCCTAAGGGGCGGAGACCAAAGCTGCACACAATACTCGCATGAAGTCTAGGGAAATGTAGAGACATTACAGTCTCCTTGTTTCTAAATTGGAACAGTCTTTTAATATAACCTAGTATTTTTAAAGCCCTCTTGTCGACTGCTGCACAGTGCTTTGACTATTTGAGATCATTACTAATATAAACTCCTAAATCTTTCTCTAGATTAGTCTCAGTCAAGTTCCTCCCCAAGAGAGAGTAATCTGCTGTCTTCGGTTTCTTGTAACCTACCGGGTGTGTATAAAGTAACGCAAGTGAAGAGACAAATCGGATTTGAATTATATTGACGCAAGTGAATATGGACAAGTAATATTTATACATATACTTTATAACAACTGTATATTCGTTATTAAGGTTTATATGAGGTGTTGAAAATGATTTTACAAGTTTAAAAATAAGTTGAAATAGTTTAAACTAATTCAAGTCGGATTTATCTCTTCACTTGCGTTACTTTACACACACACACCCTGCATGTGCATTACCTTACATTTGTCCACGTTAAATGGCATCTGTCACGTAGCAGACCATTCTCTCAACCTATCAAGATCATTTTGAAGCGTTCTTACACCCTCCTCATTATTAAACTATTTCCTAATTTGGTATCGTCTACAAATTTGGAAATTGTGCTTCGGAGGCCAACGTCTATATCGTTAATATAGATGATAAAAAGTAAAGGACCCAGAACGGAACCCTGTGGAACCCCACTGATGACCGCGGACCCGCTCCGAAGCTACTCCATTTATTACCACTCTGCTTTCTATCTCTTAACCAATCTTCTATCCAGGTGGAAAGAACTCAGTAATTCCAAGACCTCTAACTTTAGTCACCAATCTCATGTGAGGGACTTTGTCAAAAGCTTTTTGAAAGTCGAAATACACTATATCTATTGGGATCTTTTAAACTATTTTCCCCCCCAACATACTCTTTTCAACAATCACCACCCCAATGTTGATCTTTTCAACTATATCCCCCCCCTAAAGTTTAAACTCTGCAAATTAACCAAAATAAGATAAGAAAACAATAACAACAAATTTATTAGTTATTGCAAACATATAATAAATAGAGAACCATTATTTACATAGGATAAAATTTGAATACCCGGTTAGGTCAACTGTACGCCCTTGAAGATTAGTTAGGTTTAGTCGTGATATTTTCGTTAGTTTTAACGAAAATATCACGACTAAACCTAACCAATCGTCAAGGGCGTACAGTTGACATAACCGGGTATTCAGTGAACCTAACCGGGTATTCAGTTGACCTAACTGGGCATTCAATTAACCTAACCTGGCATATATATATATATATATATATATATATATTATACACACAGGGTGAGTCAAAAGTCTCCATACATAGGCAAAATGGTCACTTTATTATGCAATCACTTGTAAGTCACAAAATATGCTCTATGTGGGCACCATTACACTGAATGCACATACGGATGCGTTTCTCCCAGTCATGGCAAACATGTCTGGTGTTATGAGTGCACACGCATCACGAATGCGTTCCTTTAGGTGGTCCGTGTTTTGTATTTTCACCTGGTACACCATGGCCTTCAAGTGCCCCCACAAGTAAAAATCAAGGGGGTGAGGTCTGGGGACCTCGGAGGCCACTCCACGGGACCACGGCGGCCAATCTAGTGACCCGGAAACTGCTGATCCAGCCACTGGCGCACGCAGATACCGTAATGGGGTGGCGCCCCGTCTTGCTGAAAGTACGCTGGAAATCACCCGTCCTCGTTCAGCAGGGACGGCATGACTGTGTCTTGCAGCATGTTTAGATACATTTCGGCATTCAGATTGGTGTCAATGAAAAAAGGGCCAACAATTGTGTTGCCCCATATCCCGCACCACACCATCACTTTTCCAGCGCCTTGCGTCTTTGAGGGACTCATCCAGTGCGGGTTGTCATCACTCCAATAACGTACGTTTTGACGATTAACCTCTCCATGAACATAAAAGTTGGCTTCATTTGAAAACAGGATGCCAGCCGAGAACTCCGTGTCTTCGTCCACTTTTGTTCTTGCCCATTCACAGAATTCCAGCCGCCTGTCCGGGTCGTCTTCGCTAAGATACTGCAACATTTGCATTTTGTATGGATGCCATCTGTGCTCTTTCATAATGCGGACGATACTCCTTTGGCTGACACCGCATTCTGCAGACATCCGTCGAGTGCTTTTTCGGGGACTCTTTACGAACGCTGCCAGCACCATGGTCGCTGTGCCTTCATTGGTGGCTGTTCGTGGACGGCCACTTCTCGGTTGGTCTGCAACACTTCCAGTCTTCTTGAACTTCTCAATGAGTTTGGCAACGGTGTCGTGTGTGATGTGCGTGCCGGGGACGTGTCTCCTGTTAAAATCCTCGGCAACCTTGCGACAGCTTCCTGATCCTGCCAGAAGAATGATCTCTATACGCTCTTCTTGGGACAAAGGCATCTCAGCACATCACCTGCAAAAAAATAAAAAATAAATAATCATTTATTTATCATGACCATTTTGCCTATGTATGGAGACTTTTGACTCACCCTATATATATATATATATATACACACAGGGTGTACATAAAGTCAGGATCTATTTTTGTGAAGCACTTGGAAATTATATGGAATTCAATCCTAAAATGATAAAGTGGTAACATTTATTAAATAATTAAGAGTAGGATTCGACGTGACGCCCATCAGTATCCCTGCACAGCTCAAATCGTTCCGCAGCATTTCTAAACACATTCTGGAGCATTTGCGGGGTTATGTTATCTGCAGCAGTTCGTATACGTGTACGTAAGTTTTCAAGACTCATAATCTTCGTCTGATAGACGTGCGATTTGATAAAGCCCCATGCAAAGAAATCTAAAGGGGTTAAATCTGGTGATCTCGCTGGCCAAGGTCTGTTGCTTCCGCGTCCGATCCAGCGATTGGGAAAACGTCCATTTAGATAATCCTGAACAATTTTGGCATAGTGACAAGGAGCACCATCATGTTGATAGACGACGGTACTAACAATCCTATCCCCAATCAGCTGAGGTTCAAGGAATTGCTGCAACATGTCCAGATAAATAAGCCCCGTAACTGTGGCTTCAGCAAAGAAAAAAGGACCATAAACCTTAAATTTTGTTAAACCCATCCAGACATTAACTTTAGGTGAGTCTCTTTCCCAATTTTGGACGAAATCATTCGGTCTTTCATCTGCCCAAATTCGACAGTTATGGCGATTTACTTTTCCACACGTATGGAAAGTGGCTTCATCACTAAAGAGAATGTTGTCCATTAAATTATCACTCCAGATTTGTTCTACGAGATCAGCACACACAGCACTTCGTCGAGGGAAATCTTCCTCATGTAAATCATGTAAAACCTGCAAATGATAGCTTTTCTTCTGCAAATTAACTTTCAGAATTTTGTGCACAGATGACGTCGGGAGGCCGAGTCTGTGTGATGCAGCACGAACGGACGTACGTGGCTCCTCAGTGATAATTCCGCGTACTGCATTCACGGTAAGATCTGACATACACGGTCGTCCTGATCTTGCTTCATCATTTACAGATCCCGTTCGTTTAAATTTGTTCACCAATTTTCGTATTGTCTTGTCTATTGGCCCCGGCTTATGAAATCTCCTTCTAAACTTCTCTCTGATGTCATTGTATTTCTTTCCCTCGATTCGCCAAATTACTATTGCCACACGCTCTTCTGTATTCATTCTAAGGGCTTCTGAAAAGAAAAATAGAAAAAAATAATTATTTCACAAAAATAGATCCTGACTTTATGTACACCCTGTATATATATATATATATATATATATATATATATATAGCGAAACCGACGGTAAAATTATTGAATGCCCGGTTAGGTTCCGGGCATTCAAATTTTATCCTATGTAAATAATGGTTCTCTATAAACCGGAAATATAATAGAATATAATAGAATTTTCAAGATATGTATCTTATATACATATCTTAAAAATTCTATTATGTAAATAAGATAAGTAAAACCTGTTAAATTATCTCCCCCCTAATATTGACCTTTTAAACTATGTTCCCCCTCTTTGAAGCTGGGGGGGAAATAGTGAGTCGTGACAAAGTCCGATGGCTATATCTACGAGATCCTCTGGTATTTCCACGAGGTCGTTTCCATCTTCGTTCCTAAAATGTACGAGCCCATCTTTTAGGTTGTACTGTTCTTTTACCTTCGATGGTTCCTTTTGTTCCAAGCGAGCCCGAAGGTTCTGGGTGTGTTGGTTCTGTTGTTGGGAGTATTGCAGACATTCGTAGTCGAACACAGGAAGAGTTTCTATCTTATTCACTTGGGTGTCGGGCTTGAGTCTCGACAATCCGTCTGGAATAACTTGAAGTTTTCCTGGTTTGTATACGATTTTTGCCGCAAAGTCCTGAATCAACAGAACCCATTTACCCAACCGTCCTTCAAGTAGCTTATCCTTGAAGAGATATGTGAGTGGCTTATGATCAGTTTTGATGGTTACATCGTAGCCGTAGACGATATTTCGGAATTTTTTCAAAGTCCAATATACCGCTAGGGCCTCTCGGTCCGTAGTGGAATAATTCCGTTGAGATCCAGAGAGAAGCTGACTCGCATAAGCAATGGGTAATTCCACACTATCTACGTCCTGTAATAGGATGGCTCCTAGTCCATAGGAGGAAACATCTGTGGCTATGACAAAGGGTTTGCTGTAATCGGGATATTGGAGGATGGGATGACAAGTTAGTTTACCTATTAAAAACACTGACTGCCACGCCCATTTCGAGAAAAATTCCCACGGCGCCAACATTTTTTTTTTGCATAAACAAATTCACTGCATCAGCAGTAGATGTTTGGTACCAGTTGTACTTATTTCTGAAATCAGATTAGGTAGATAGAGGGATTTTTATATTATTTCATATTTGTTACTCGTGAGCCACGTGTAACACATAATGTTAACACGTGTAATACGCTTGAGCTTTGAAGCCGTCTCACAGGCCGTGTATAACACATGTGTAATTTCAGATATCATTTTATTTCAGCTATCATTACCTATTTGTATTTGTAATAATTTGTAATAAAAGAAAAAAAAAATGGGTTCCACGCCCAACTGGGTCCACGTCCCGGAACCTGGGGTAAAAGCTGAATGTTGGGCAACACAATCTAAATTCAAACAATAATGAAAAGTATATTACCTTCCAGTGAGCGCCACAGAGTTTTTTTTTTGGTCACGCTTGGGGCCACGCTTTTTAAAGCCATAGAATAATCCATTGAGTGTATAACAAACGAGCAATACGCAGCGCTTTCGGCATGATTTGGTGTATAACACCTGTGTTATACTGGCGCCTTCAGAACAGTGACTGTATTACATATATGTAAAACATGGCTGTCAACGTGTTAAAGTCTCAAAAACATGTTGGTGATCAGATTCCCAATTAAATTTAGCATTTTTCTGGAACAAATTGGTAATGGGTTTAGCAATGTTTGAAAATTGGGAAATAAAATTTCGATAGAATCCGACAAATCCAATAAATGCACGCGCGTCGTCGATGGTTTTAGGTACAGGGTACCTTTCCAGTGCTTCAAGTTTGGCTGACTCAGGTTTAATTCCAGTGGATGATAGTAGAAATCCTAAGTATACCAGGAATTCCTGTAAAAAGTTGCACTTTGCAAGTTTCAGTTTAAGGTGTGCTTTTCTCAAGCTTGATAGTACATTCTGAAGACGTTGAAAGTGTATTTTTATATCCGAACTATAAGCAATAATATCGTCAAGATAGACGAGAGCTTCAACACCTAATAGGTCGGAAAGGACTATATTCATCAACCTAGAGAAATTAGCAGGCCCATTTCGGACTCCGAAAGGTAAAACCTGGAATTCGTAATGGCTTCAGTTAGTGGAGTCTGGAGAAAGCAGTCAATGCCCGAGATTCGGATGCTAAATCGAGGGATGAAAAGAAGTTAGCTCTCCCTACGTTCAGAATTGTTTCCTGCTTGTTTGGAATAGGGAAACGGTCTGGGGTGGTAATATGGTTTAGGCGTCTAAAATCTATACAAGGGCGAGATGTTACGTCCTTTTTGGAAACAAAAATCATAGGAGCGGACCAGGAACTAGCTGAAGGCTGAATGACATCCTGCTCAAACATGTCCTTCGTGTGTTCTCAATCATTACTAATTGGGAATGTGGAACCCTATAGAGAGGAATGAAGATGGGTTTGGAATTAGGTTCCAGCTTGATTTCGAAAGGGACCAAATTAGTTCGGCCCAGAGGATCTCCTTTTAGGGCAATCACATCACTATTTCTTATTAGGAAATCGAGAAGTAATTCCAGTAGTTTGGGATCCTGTAAGGCTCGTGACTCCTGAAGGGAGTGCTCCAGACATTTCTAATATTCTTCTTTTAATGCTGAAGGGTTTAACTTTAAGGAACTGGAAACACGATTTATAGTACTGGTGGGGAAATCTGAATTTATTTCTACTGTGGAAACAGTTCCTATTCTCTGATTTGAAATTAATTCAATAAGTTTTTTCTTTGTTTAAACAGACAACAAGGATAGCTGAATTCTGACTATGACTAAGAACTTGGACAATAAGAACATCTCTCTTGAAATTACTTTTCTCTGTAATAAGAGTACGATTCCTTGACCGTTTACTAGTCTTACTTGGAAACAAATCTTCTCATAGGGTGCTACTGTTATATGCTCTGTAGGGCATATGAAAAATTGTGAATCTGACTCTGGTTCGGTGATTAAAATTTGCCTTATTGGCTGAAAAATGGTTTCAGTTGGATTTCGAATCTCAACTGCTGAGTTAACTGAAACTGGCTGAACTGAAACTGGCTGCACTGGAAGTGGCTGCACTGAAACTGGCTGACTGGAAAATGACTGACTGGAAACTGGCTGAACGAAACTGACTGACTGAAAACTGGCTGTGCTGATCCTACTGGATTCAACAACTGGAACTGATTACTCTGGGGGCTGATTTCTGGGGCGGTTGTCCCTCTGAATGCAACCGACTGACTTGAACTGCTATAAACTGGAGTGGGTTTCCTATTTCTTTCGGAAATCCGAACTAAATCGATTCTTATGATAATAAAAACCCACTCTAATAGACAGAGTTTATTTCCACAACAGTTTCGATGCACACTGACATCCTCTTCGGGTTCTGTATCCACCCGAAGAGGATGCCAGTGGGCATCGAAACTGTTGTGGAAATAAACTCTGTCTATTAGAGTGGGTTTTTATTATCATAATTTGACCTTCACGTAGAAAAGTGAAGTTTTTTGCATTTAAACTGATTTTATTAGCATTAGGCTGAACGTGCGGCACCTGTCTATTATTCTCATGGAGAGGATCAGTGGTGGCATTCAGCCGGTTCGCACCGGTTCGTGCGAACCGGTTCTTAAAATTTCTCGAGTTCGATTTGGAGGCGATTTGGAAATATTTAAAAGGAAATTAAATAAAGAATTTCAATAAAAACATTTTTTAGTTTTCATTTCTGACACGGAAGGGAGAGGAGAAGGGGGGAAGGGGAGGGGAGGGGAGGGCGAACCGGTTCTTAAAATTTTTGAATTCCACCACTGGAGAGGGTGTGTCCTATTTCTACACTTAACTAATTTTCCGGCTGGGTAAATTTCCCATTGATTCCGGTTGAAGAAATCCATACCTAGTGAGATATCTGTCTGAAAGGTGGCAACTGCGTCCACAATACAACATTTTGCGGGATATACCGCGTTACCAACTTCTAAATATAATTCGATTTCTCCATATGCAGGTATGGGTCTGCCTGTAACTCCTCTGAGTTGGCAGGAAGGTGCCTTAATTTCATATTCATAATCTGTACTCTCTAGTAACTCATCTGCACATTGTTTCTTAATTAGTGTCGCATGTGCTCCTTATCTAGGAGAGCGGTTAAGTCTCGGTTATCTGTCCTGCAATTTATTATTAAATCTAATAGGTTCGCACTTATAATCTTGATGGGTAGTTCATGTGTGTATTTGGGTTTATTACTGCTATTTAGGAGGGAGGAGGCTGAACTGCTGCCTCCAAAGTCGGTCACCACGGCGATGACCATGTTCATGACAGTGGGAGCAATACGGGGGATAATTGCATTGACTCATCCTGTGTCCAAAACTATCGCAATTAAAACACTGAGGAGGAGGGCGTGCATTCTGGGTTTGTGGGGCTTGTTTCTGAGGTGGTGTTCCCTGCGTCGGCCTAGATTTATAGGGTTGTTGTTGGTGGTGGTGGTGCTGAATGTAGTGTATGGGGGTCTCTCTACCCTTGCGGTTGTTCTGGCTCGCTAAGTCTAGGTAATATTCCCTTGTTTTATTTATGGCTTCAGTTACCTGTCTGTCAATATTTAGACACTCTTGAAATTTCTTTTTAGGTGTTACAGGTAGGTTTTGGTAAATGGATGCTGCTACGATTAAGTTTCTTTGCTTTGAAGTGAAATTGTGAATGTAATGTCGCATGCATTTTCTGCGGCTCGGAGGGCTTCTCCTACGAGTTTGTGTGTTCGTGTAATAAAATTATTTAAATCTTCATGTTCTTCTTTCTTCCATTTAGCTTGGAAGACAGCTTCTAACGTGGCCAAAGGTTGTGCGAGTGTTATTTCTTTGAAGAATTCTAATAAGTGTTTCTTAAAATTGTCCCAAGTTGTAGCTTCGCTAATGGATGGGACGGATGTAACTGTATTATGGAAAAACTATACGTGCTTACAACATGGTATCGTATGTGATACCTTTAGTTCATAATTAAATATAAATTATTAATTAACTGAATTAAATATCTATACAAAATTGCCTCGGGATTGGCGACATAACCTAATGGGAATGAAATGATTGCCATACATACATAGAACCCGTATGTAGGCGTCTGGCCTGTATAACCACGAGAAACATTTATTATTTCACGTGATCTAAATTTTCCATTGCTAACTCATGAGATTACATCAAGGCAAGGGTCAACAACCTTTGCCAAATCAGCAATTTATACTAAAATACGAAGATTATATTATATCGGAGCTCTTTATGTTACAGCGAATGCTTTAAACAGGGAAGATGTGCTTTTGTCTTCCCTAAAGTTCTGAGTGAATTCCTTATAAGTTATAATATAAAACCTAATAACTATGAAAAGGATAGGCCTATATCTTCAGGTGTTTAACTAGTGATTGCCTATATTAGTTACAAAGTGTCAACTCTCAGTGTAGGCTCCATCGTAACGGCCCTACATCGAAGAAGACCGTCACGCCCTACATCGAAGCAAACTAAGGCCCAGCGAAAATAAGGTGGGACACTTTTTTCGTTTACATATAGGCATCTAAAATCCCGACGCTAGAGTTACTGTAGACAATTAAACATAAAGAGGTCCTTTAAAGACCTACATTGACATAACAAACTAAAAAAAACATAGGGCTTTTGTCGGTAACTCTCCACTGAAGTCTGCTGGAAATTTCCAACGGATGAGGGTATCAGGCAATCAACCCATAGCCCTATATAGTTTTTTCATATGTATCATGGGCATTCCCCTCTTTAGGGTCAATAAACCTTTAGCTTCCCTAATTTTTATTTCATTTGTTTTCGCGTAAGAAATGCTGTTCTAGAGACTCAATCCAAGGTCTTACGCGCGGTTCAACGAAGTTATTATCTATGGTCCCCTTAAAAATTAGGACAGTATGGGGAAGGTTTACAAGTCTACCTAAGTTAATGTATGCTGGGGGAGCGTTTGAGAGTTGTTGGCTTGTGCTTGATCTGAAGTTTGCGTGTTTGGAAATATGTTTGAAAGGCGCGGGGTAGGTGGAAAAATGGGTGTAGGGGAATTTTCAATGTCAGAAAGCGCACCGTCTGAATCGCTCATATGTGAAGGCACTGCTAATGTATTCTAATTTGGTCTGCTTGACCGATCTTAATCTATGGAATGATCACTTGAGTGGCTTTCCTAACTACTCCATCTAGGAAATACACAAATAAATGTACAACAAATTGTTTAACTAGGAAAAAATTTGGAAAAATTGTAAACAAAATAATATAAAAAAATGTAAACAAAATTTCACTCGCATGTTCGTGAATGTACGGTAATATTATGATTGGCACACTAAATAAAATTATTCTATGCTAACTATAATAGTGGAAATAACTCGGTTTCAATAAAAAGAAATGTATCACTGGTGTATGGAATGTTCACTGTGTTTTGTGTTAATTCTGGCTTGATACTAATTATTAACTGTTAATAATATTGACTTCTCAAATGTTTAGTAATTAATTTGCAAAAAGGATCTGTACTTAACAAGATTCCTACAGCGAAATCCTTGAAGACGTGTCCTGAAGACGGTCTTGCTGGCCATTTGTTTCTGGACGAGGAATGGGCGTGGAGGACCTGGAGTCGTGACACATCGGTCGAATGATGGATGTGAAGAACTGGAAGTCGTGACACGCTGGTCAACTGAATGTTTCTAGTTCCAGGGTTTAGAAGACTGGAAAAATCCTGGTTGCAGAGGTCGCCAGTTGTTAACCCCTCCGTCTATGGCCTTGGGCGGTTCGAAGTTGACGGGGGTTCTGGTTAGGTGACAGCAACGGATTTGTTACTCTGGAGTAACTGGTACCGTATAGGGAATCGCAGTAGTTTCTCTCATACTACTCTCCGATTTCTTCTTGTAGTGGATCGGAGGATTCTGTGAGGTTCACTAAATTCTCTAAGGGTTCCCCGATTCTTCTTGTAGCGTATCGTGAAATTATTTTTCTCTATTTTAAGACTAAGTTCTCTGAAAAAACAAGGCTCGAAGGAGAAGACAAAGATATTCTCTTACTGTAGTTTACTGCTAAAATGTTACAGGTAATGCTCAGCCTCTAAGTCAGATCAGACAATCAGAATTAATATTTGAAAAATTGTTCGGCTTTATATACTGAATTTTGGTGACATCATTATTATTTAATGTTGACTTGTTTTGTTTTTTATTCTCAATAGGCTGCATTATTTTGCAAAAATATTTGAAGATAAGGTAAATACTTTAGCTGTAGCAATGTCTAGACCAGTGGTTCTTAACCGGGGGGCGCGCCCCCCTAGAAACAGGAATTTCTCTAATTGTATTTGTTATTCTCTTAACGAGAGCATGGGCTAATATTGAGAAGTTATTGAGAATGTTATTTTGATTGAAGGGGGAGGTGGAGGGAAGGACCAATTCCTAGAGGGGGCATGGTAGTAAAAAGGTTAAGAACCACTGGTCTAGACAGATAAGCAAGATATTTGAAGATGAAGTCGTATTTTTTTTTTAAACTGCATATTGACAGATCTGATGTTATCATGATCTGCCGAGTTAACTAAAAATGGAAACTGAAATATGCATTTTATTATGAATTACAATTAAACATGCATATAAGCAAAAATTAAATGCTTAAGATTTAAAATTAAACGTCAAGCAAGACATGACTTCATCTTTTACAACGAAGAGAGAATGTATACAGAAAATGAACATTGTAGAATTTAACAAGATTACATTATTAAGCTAAATCTAAAAAAATTATTAAGTAATTTAAAAAGAAATAATTCACCGATTATTCAGCAGAGATAAAATAGAAAGCGAATCAAAGATTTTATCCGAACTTCGTCAGTGTTATGCGAATTTGGATTCTTTATGCAAAAATGAATATATGAATATAAATATATAAGAATATAAGGATTATATAAATATACGAATTATATAAATGAATATAAGAATTATACGAATGAATATAAGAGACGCTCCTTATTTACGTCGTTTCTATTCATTTATATACTGCGTGGTCATTGCAGTTAAATGCATATATATATATATATATATATATATATATATATATATATATATATATATATATATATATATATATATATATATCAGGGTGGGCGGAAAGTAGCTCCCTATTTTGGATTGGTAAAAAAATACATATATTATCCATTTATTTCAGAAGAAATAATATGAAAAGGTAGGCATACATGGTAGGTTTTCTCTAAAATTCAATGTGGGCTCCAACTCTTTCCACCAGCTTCTGGAGCCGCCCAGGAATGGCGTCCACTGACTTTAGCAGGAACTCCGGCGGGATGGAGGACATGACTTCCCGAATTCGGTCCTCCAGTTCTTCCAATGTCCTCGGTTTGGTGCGGTAGACTTCTTCCTTTACCCACCCCCAAAGAAAGAAGTCGCACGGTGTCAAGTCGGGGCTCCTGGCTGGCCATTGATGTGGACCACGACGACCCATCCAACGCCCAGGGAAGTGGGCATCCAGCCACTCACGGACAACAAGAGCGAAGTGCGGAGGGGCGCCATCTTGCATAAATATCAGATCGTCGATGTTCTCCCATGTGCTAACAACCGGCCAGACCTCGTTTCGCAACATAGCAAGGTACCGCTCAGCATTCATGGTGTTGCGCAGAAGGAACGGGCCCACAACCTGATCTGAGGTCATACCACACCACACCGTTACACTGAACCGATTCTGCCGTTTTTCAGCGGTAACCATGGGATCCTCTCCTGCCCAGTAGTGGCAATTGTGGCGGTTGACAAAGCCTCCGACGTGGAACACCGCCTCGTCGCTCCAGAGGATGTTGCGGAAGAGATGGGGCCAGTCTTCATGCCAAGCCAGCATGATTTCCCCGAACTCCATGCGAATGTCGCAGTCCTCGTCCGAGAGAGATTGGCAGTAATGCGGCTTCCACGCACGCCAGTTCAGCTCCTTCTTCAGCACAGTTCGCACTGAGTAGCGGGAGAGTCCACTTTCCCGAGCTGCCTGGCGAGTTGACTTTCGTGGACTCCGTGCGAACATTTCCTGAACTGCCTGCACCGTCTCCTGGGCCCTGGATGTCGAAGGGCGACCACATCTTCGAACATCTGCCACAGACCCCGTGGTCATGAGCTTCGAGTGGCAGTTCTTGATTGTTTTCGGTCCACTTGGGCACGTGGTCCGTGAATGGCCCGCCACCATCTTTGAACTCGAACGACAGATTGCCAAACTTCGTACCGTGCCGCCAACTGGGCACGCTCCTGCAGTGTTAAACGCTCAGCCATGTTACCCTTCAATCTGAAATGAAAAAAAAAAAATGAACGTTACAATTGTACCACTTTAGAGAACACACCATAACAATATAACAATACAATCACAATTTATACATAATTTATATGTAATTTAAATTAGGGAGCTACTTTCCGCCCACCCTGTATATATATATATATATATATATATATATATATATATATATATATATATATTGACGATTGGTTAGGTTAAGTCGTAATATTTTCGTTAGTTTTAACGAAAATATCACGACTAAACCTAACCAATCGTCAAGGGCGATTGACATTGGGGCTTTTAATCTTCAGGTGTTTTCTGTTATATCTCCGCAATGAATAAGCATTGTATTCATATAGTAAAAACTTACCATTTCTGGGGGTATAACGGAAAAGTACCAAGTTTTCTTTTTTCTTTTTTCTATTCTTCTAGTATTAATTTTTTCTTTAATAATAACCAATTTGACGGTAAACGTTTTTATGTCAACTTATTATTTATTCCTGCTGATCAACTGAATACATATTGTAAAACAATTTTTAAGTTAAAACATAATTATTTTGCGAAACAGGAATATGCATTTTTATGAAATAAATGTACAGACGTTTTTGTTTTTATTGCGCACCTTTTGTTAATGTTCATCACGAAATATTTTAATTAGTTAAAGAATATTATAATTAGATATCCAATTTATGGTCAGAACACACACACACACACACACACACACACACACACACACACAAATGTCAACAAACCCATATTCTTAATTTGTAGTGAAAAAATTCTCATGCATTGTGATCTGATCTATAAAAGAAGTGTGCAGTATGTAACACTCATGCAGGATTTGGGTTTAGACTGATACGGCTATCCATTTACTCAGTATAGTGCAACCAAAATATACAAACCTTGTACCCCATGTAGTTAGCCTATGTGACGCCAACCTGAATACTTAAGGTATCCTGTATTTATGCAGATAAATTGACAAACGCAAAATATTTAGATTCAATTTGACTGAAGTTGTGACAGTGAAAATCACAGGTCAATATTCAGTCTGCTTTGTGGCGCACTCGAGCTTTAAGCAATAATAGTTCTGACGAACTTGCGGCGCCGAAGTGTCGGAAGTTCCTGTATGGATCTCGATGAATCGCAATAGGACTCAGATTTACCACAGGCTATTTGATATTAGTGGAACATGGTTCATTCTCTCTCAGTTCATTTAATGTTCTCATATTTACATAACAATCATATGATGTCACGTTCATTCATTGACTTGATGGAGTAACTGAAATTTGAAGTACTGATAGGGAACTGAACCATGACTCAGCAGTTTGGTGACATTATTCACGTCTTATTTTGCATGATTTCAAAAATGGACATACGCCTAAACAAACAATATTGCAAACGGACCTATGATTAATTACATGTAAATGTAGTCATTATAATTTCACTTACATCCCAGTAGCAGCAGTAGCTTATTTACAGTTACTTTATATCAACCATTAGTGCAGTTACAGTATAGTTAATTATGTTAAATTACAATTATAATTACATTCCATAAGAAAGATAACCATTTGTATTTGAGAAACATTTATATTACGCACAATTACTGGTACGAATCTATTTGAAAAGGTTTATTGGCAGACTATAGTCCATATGACAAATATTATTAATACAATGACAGTTCATATACTAAGGATAGAAATATATACAATTGATTAGAAATAATACTGCACTGTCGAAGTTAAGTGGAGCTACAGACAGACGTTTTCGTACCAAGAAGTCCATAGCTTAAGGGATAAATGACAGAACTCATGGATAGCTTGGATGATCGGGTTGGTTGATTTTTTAATTCTTTGCATTAGACTGTGTTGAGCACGTCTTGTTACCTCCGGGAAGCTCGGGACATTGCGGGTAGCAAACATTTGCGAAGCTGAGCATCTCGGGGGTAATTTATGTAAGAGTCTAAAAGACCTGTTGTACAGCAAATTTAGGGTTCTGCCAGAACCTTTTTTATAATTCACCCAGAGTTGCTGACCGTATATATTACTGCAGAAAGTACGAAAGAGTGTGTCTTTAGCTTCATTTGTACAGAAACGAAAGTTCCTTATGGCCATATTCGCTTTAGCACACAGGCTTCGAAATTGTTTTCTTATATCCGAGTCATCACTCAAGAAGCTGGTAATAGTTTGACCCAAATACTTAAACTTTTGTACTTCCTCAATTACTTCACCATTCATTTTAAACCTTACATCAGCTGGCTGATTACAGCTTTCAGGATGAAACTGCATAACCTTAGTTTTTGTAACATTAAAAAGAATATCATGTTTCTGCGAATACACTTCGCAGACATTTAGTAGCCGATCCAGACCTTTAACAGAGGAACTTATTAACACCATATCATCGGCATAAACTAAGTTATTTATCCTTGTGTTATCTATACAACATCCTACTGTTGCCTCATTAACTGAAGTAATTAATCCGTCAATATACACATTAAACAGCATAGGGGAGAGCAAGGAGCCTTGTCTCACCCCGCAAGAGGAGCCAAAACACTCGGATAGTAAAGGGTGATCCAGAGAAATGGGACCCAAAAGAAACCCCTGTAACTCTTAAAGTATAAGTCCTTTTATAAAATCATACGCATCATTCGAAAGAGGATAGTTACAAGTTTGTACAGGATTGTGTAGGTTTTGACAATACAAGACAAGATAAGATACAAAACAAAATAAAAGTGTTAGTTAAAACTAACCCTTCAAGATGACTGCATGGACTGTGGAACAGCTGCGTTTCATAACTGAGCAATATTATGAGCATGGAAGAAGTGTAGTTTCAGCTCAAAGATCTTTCAAGACAAATTTTCAGATGTCAAAATCACCTTCTAAGAAAGTAATCCGTCGGTGTGTCAG
This sequence comes from Bathynomus jamesi, assembly GCA_023014485.1. Lineage (NCBI taxonomy): Eukaryota > Metazoa > Arthropoda > Malacostraca > Isopoda > Cirolanidae > Bathynomus > Bathynomus jamesi. The sequence continues at coordinate 509,195 of JAJOZX010000467.1, read as the reverse complement.
AAATTTTTCCCTAACTGGCAGCATTGGAAAAAGAAAACCAACTGGAAGAGTGCGCACAGCAAGGATAGACGAGATCATAAACAGAACTCATGAAATTGTACAGGATAATCCTAACATAAGCATCAGACGTGCTTCTCAGCTGTTAGGAGTTGGATATGGAACAACACACCGTATATTCAAGCAAAATTTAATGCTCTTTCCATATAAAATTCAAACAGTGCAACAACTAAACGATGGAGATTTCGCACGAAGACGACAATTCTGTCAATGGATCCAACAGAAGGTAAATGACAACCAATTTTCTAGCAACTTTGATTATGTCAGACGAAGCCCATTTTCACTTGAATGGAACTGTAAACAAACAAAATTGTCGTTTCTGGGCAACAGAAAATCCATTGAATATTACCGAAGTCCCGTTGCATAGTCAGCGTGTAACTGTTTGGTGTGGTCTTACTGCATCTCAGATCATAGGGCCGTACTTTTTCGAGGATTCCACCGGAAACACGGTCACTGTAAATGGTGATCGCTACGAAAAAATGTTGACCGATTTCCTTATTCCTAAATTAAGAGATCTTTGTCTAGAAAACCACTGGTTCCAACAAGACGGAGCTACCTGCCATACCACGAGGAACTGCATGGCAGTTTTGCGTCAAACGTTTCCAGGCGAGTTAATCTCAAGATTTGGAGACGTTGAATGGCCCGCAAGGTCTCCGGATTTTTCTCCCTTAGATTATTATCTCTGGGGATATTTAAAGAGTAGGGTCTCCAGAAATAACCCAACGACCTTGCAAGAATTGAAGGCCGCCATCACAAATGAGATACAGGCCATACCACCGCACACTCTTGCAAAAGTGATGCAGAACTTACAAGCGAGAACACTGGAATGCTTGGCAACTAATGGAGCACATTTGAAAGGAGTCATTTTTAAAAAATAAATATTTCATAATAAACTTGTAACTCTACTCTTTCGAATGATATATAGTTTTTATGAAAGGAATTAAATATTAAGAATATTTGGCTTTTTTTTATGGGTCCCATTTATCTAGATCACCCAGTACATTGCCCCACCTAACAGTGAAAGATTGGTGGGAATACCAAAATTTCAATAAATTTAATATGTACATGGGAACCTTCCTGTCTTCTAGTTTTGCAAATAAAATATTGTGGTTCACCCTATCATATGCCTTACTTATATCAAGGAAACAACTATAAATGATTGAATTAATGTCAATGTATTTAGATATGGTTTTCTAAGTACATAGATACACAGGTCAGTTGAGTGGGACCTTTTAAAGCCAAACTGATTTGGAGATGTCCATAGGAAATCATTTAATCGGAGTAACAAGAGTTTTTCTAGTGGTTTCGAGAAGCAGGAAGCGACAGCAATAGGCCTGTAATTATTGCTGGACAGAACGTCTCCGTACTTATTTTTGACCAGGGGCAAGATATATACCCTCATGAACTCTGCAGGGATATAGCTATGAGCAAGCATGGCTGATAGGAGCAATGATATATGCAGACATACTACGTCGTTTGCATATTTTAAGTGCTCATTCGATAAGTCATCTACCCCTGACGCAGAACCAGTCTTTAACTCTTTAATTAACCTCTTTACTTCAGAAAATGATATAAAAATATTTTCCCTTGTCCCTCCCACAATCGTTTCGCTGCAATCTATCTTAAGATTATCCCTACTCACACTATTAAGAATGTTAGAGTAGTGGTTTTTCCACCGCTTTGCAATTTCATCCTCCCCCGACACCCCATCGATTGTCGGAGGGAGGACATTTTTGACACCCGTTTGATTCTTAACAAATTTCCAAAATTTGTTATTATCGTTATTTATGCGAGCTTCACAGGCTTTCGATGCTCGAATAGACTCTTCCTGTTTACATCGCCTTATGGCCGCCTTATACTGACCCCGACTTCTACACATATTCATGTATACTGGTCCTAATCTGGCGTCTTTCGATTCCCTCTTCAGGGGGGCAATAAAATCATTCCATCCAGGAATAACCTTAGTATGATAGTTGTAAGATTTAATCAAGGGGGCTTCCTGCTTCTCTTAACAGGGATATTATCTTACTATAATACTTATCTATGAGTTTACAGTGAGAATTATTTGAGCAAGGATTATTACAGGCAAGGTGCAAAATTTCTAAATTATTAAAGAGGTGACATGTTCTGTCTTTGTATTCTATTCTCTGCTGCATATTAACATTGGACCAATCGACGCAATTATTTACACTTATTGCATTTCTTAACATTTTCATGGTGACCTTGAATCTTATCTTTCCAAAAAATGAACAAAAGCGTAATGTATATAACAATATAACTAATAATTATCAAATACATTTTGTTCATTTATAACTTCACAAGAAATATAAGCGATAATATTCCCGCCTATATTTGTGACCTCGACCTTTGGTGCAAGAACCTGATTCTTGCTCGTGACACATTGTCTAATGGTTCATGTAATAGGGGTGAAAAATTTTACTGCAGGCAAGTCACTGAGCATGTGGATTTTTTAATTCTACTTGTTTACAAAAATCTTCATGGCAAATTTCTACTTGGTAGCAAAACTTTCAGTGGGTGCTGAAGCTCATGTTCAAGTACTCCTACATTGCTGATTTGTCGTATGGGGCTTCTGGTATTTAAATTTTCCGAGCCCGCCGATTGAGGGAAATATACGGTCATGTACTTCCCTGGTCGATTGGTGTCTACAATCTCCTCCTGGTTTGGCTTTGTTTCGTTTGAAACCTTGTCGGAAAACAAAGATGAAAATGGTTGAGGCAGCAAATTTATCACAGAGAGGAACACTAAAGAAAGATCGGAGAAAATACAAAAGAAACGTTTCAGTTGAGAGGATGGATCTCTCAGACTTTGTCGATTCAGCGTTATTCAAGTTATTTGATACTTTAAAGATCAGCCGAGGGTTCTTAGGACATCTCCTGATGAGTGGAAAAATCACCAAAACGATAGAGATCCCTCCTATCCATGTAAAGATTCAATGTTATCAACGACAGTGCTGAAAGGGGCGTGTCCGTGATAAAGAATTTCAATGCAACCATTACCAAAGCCGAGACTCAAAAGCAGTTCCTCTTACACGTAGTGGAAATGCACCGGCACTAATTTCCTGACCAGAATAAGTCGACATTGGCTACCGGTAAATGTTTAGGCGACTAGATTTCATGTATGATATTAAGATGATATCAGTGCATTTGTGCCATCGCTGAACGTTGTTATATTGTGCGAATTCATTGGTTATCTAAATGTTATTTATCCAATTCACCAACTGTACATATTCTAATGCTTGAGCACCGAGTAAATACTCTCGGATTCCACTCAAATTCGTCTGAGTTTTCTGTTCTTAAGTCTAATAAAAAAAAATACATGCTTGCTTGAATTTTTAATTTTCATTTATTTGAACCGCCCTACAGTGTACAATTCACACGAAAGTGTGACGAACAGGCAGACGAACGGGCGGACAAATGCAATCCAGTATAGCCTCTCCAGATTTACTTGGTCGGGGACATGAAAGTATATATTTATATTATACTAGCAGAGATACCCAGCGTTGCCCGGGATGTAAGGGTGTGTCAAAATAAGGTAAAAAGATGAACAAAACTAAATGAACACATAAACACAAAGTTTTGGTAATTGTTTTTATTCCTTGAAAACATCAGACATTTTGTAGCACTTCAGTGTAAACAATGTTACGTGTTTTTCCATTGGGTGTCAAAACATAAAGATTGCGAGGTGTTCCAACTTTTTTGGGCCATTGTCACCCATAGCAGAAGTCACACTCAAATGTCAAAATGCAAAACTTATTCCTTAAACTTATATTTTAAAAAGTTCTCGAAAATAATGATTTTAAGCTTTTTTTGTGTCAAAATGCAAAAACTTATTCCTTAACCTTATATTTTAAAAAGTTTTCGAAAATAATGATTTTAAGCTTTTTTGTGTTAAAATGAAAAAACTTATTCCTTAACCTTATATTTTAAAAAGTTCTCGAAAATTTTGAAACTTTTATGCACACCATTAGATTCCACTTAAATCCCGTGACTTTATGCCGTCATTCAAAACTAAACAAGATTTTAATGTATCATTTACTAAATAAAACTGTCTAGTCTACCTACCTACTGTACCTACCTACTGTACCTACCTACCTACTGTACCTACCTACTGTACCTACCTACCTACCTACCTACTGTACCTACCTACTGTACCTACCTACCTACCTACCTACCTACTGCACCTACCTACTGTACCTACCCATTTACTAAATAAAACTGTCTAGTCTACCTACCTACTGTACCTACCTACTGTACCTACCTACCTACTGTCTAGTCTACCTACCTACTGTACCTACCTACTGTACCTACCTACCTACCTACCTACTGTACCTACCTACTGTACCTACCTACCTACCTACCTACCTACTGTACCTACCTACCTACCTACTGTACCTACCTACTGTACCTACCTACCTACCTACCTACTGTACCTACCTACTGTGCACACCATTAGATTCCCCGTGAAAAGTTATATCTGATTCACTACCTTATATTCAACAAATGCTTGATTAAAAAATATACCTACCTTGCTTGAACATATTTACATAATGTTCACCAAAATCGGGTTTTTTATGAAGGTTTAAATTTCTTTTGTAAAATTATTATATAGAATTTGATTTTGGGGCATTGTTTAGCATGAAACAGAAATTGTTTATTATATACAGGAGCTAGTATAATTTTTTCATTATACCATTTTCAGACACTATATATATATATATATATATATATATATTATATATATATATATATATATATATATATATATATAGCAGACAGACATGGATAATATCAGGTGCAAATATACGCTTGAATCAAATTACATATATAACATGTTGAAATATCAGGTGCAAATATATTCTTAATATTATCGTTATTATATTATTATCGTATCTATAATTATATAGTAGTGGCATGACATAAACTTCATACCTTAGGCCTACCGTACATCAGAAACTTCTTTCACATAAAGTACAAGCTACAATTACATTAATGATCTTTGGTGACTTTATGACTACAATTTCTTATTGTCAAGATACATAAAAATGCAAAACTTAAAAAAAATAAGGCATCTCCAAATGTAGCTCTGTTTGCAATGCTCGCTAGAGTCGCTAATAATTGTAGCCATTCAGAAATTATACGATCAACACTCAGTGAGTTAATACAATCTTGAAATATTTTGCTAGATCATCTTCACATCATAACTTTTCATGTTATCATAAATACTTGAAATATTGCGGGTATATTAAAATGAGAAATAAGAACTGCATGAAATGAGAAATAAAAAGTTAGTGGGCTAATGTATGTTGGCCAGGAAATCTTGTTCTGGCAACTGTTTTTGACTGTGTGACCCGGCAAGTGTAAACACACAGTGTGTCGGTGTTGTGGTGTGGCCGCGTGTGATAGATGAACGTGCTTAATGCTTAATAATTCCCTTTTATTAGGTAAGTGAAGTAAGCTACAGTATGTCTTTGTTTATTAATTTTGAGTAGAATCTTTCTTTTCCTTATGGATTTCAAAAAAAGAAGAGATACAGGCTAGTGTGAGGCTACGGTAAGTTACCTTTGGAAGAGCTTTAGGCCTAGGCTAGGCTAGATTGTTGCGCCTTCCCAAAGCATGGAGGAGCTTATTCGTAAAAGATTTCGGAGTGAGTATTTGCACCCAGAGGTGCAAATACCGCATTCTTTATTTGCATCCAAATATCACATCTCTGGGTGCAAATACCTTCAGCCTAACAATCTTAAGGCCTCGTGAGGCCGCCCCTAAAAAGGCCTCGACCTCGAGATCTAAGGCCAGGGCTCGTCCCCATGCCTGATATATATATATATATATATATATACACTCTAAGTATACAAGTACTAAGAACGTTCAAAAGGAGGGACAAGACAGTAATGATTCCCCTGCTGGCTGAGAACACTGATCATACCAAAACTTGAATACTGCTCAGTTTTGACGTTCCCATATAAAAGGAAGAAGTTAATAAACTAGAAGAAACGCAGAGACATTTCACAGCCAAAATTGACGGCTGCAAAGAACTCAACTACTGGGAAAGACTCCATAAACTAAATCTGTACTCCCTGGAAAGAAGAAGAGAGAGGTACACCATAATCTACATATGGAAAATGATCGAAAAACTGGTACCAAACCTCAAACTAAACCCAATTACCATCCAAACAACGCTGGAAAATAGGAAAGGCAGAATGTGTAGTGTTCCTAAATTAAAGGCCCGACAAGGGACCTCCTCAACACTGAAGGAAAATAGCTTGGTTGTCAGGGGACTAAGACTTTTTAACCAGCTTCCTAAGGACCTCAGAAACGTTACAGGGTCAAAGTTGAAGTCTTCAAGAGAAGACTAGATGCCTGGCTCAGGACGGTACCAGATAAGCTGGGTGTACCTGGCTATGTGTGGTGGAGAGCGCAAGAGAGCAACTCGCTCCTCTACCAAGCGAGGCCTAGAGGCGGGGCCACCAGCGTGACCTTCGTGTGAAGAGAGGTCGACGCACGAAACGCAACGAGGTTATATACTGTGTATATATATATATATATATATATATTATCAGGGATGGCATAGCGGCAAACGTATAAGTATAGAAATGGTATGGAAATAAATCAAGGTGTATATACAGGGTGGACCAAGATAAAGTAGCCTCATTGAGTTTTGTTAAAAGAAATTATGGGTCTACTTTATTTTGAGCCACCTGTATATAAGTATAGAAATAATTTTAATGAAGTATGGGTATGAGTGCAGGTATAGAAATTCATTTACATACCTATCTCTATACTTGGGTCTTACTATATACATAGAAGATTTGTTGATCTTAGGTTGCCGAACAATTTACGTCAAGAACGTTCTAAAATGAATTTAAACAAAATGTCGGGTGCAAGATGACAATATTCGATGGTGTGAAAATAATTATCGATGTTTGGTTTAATTTACGATTTATAATGAATCGAATCGATACATCTCTCCAAAATATACTTATATACTGAACTTCATAATGTTTGCAGATGATACAACTGTCTCTTTTTTCTTGCAAAGATGTTAATACAGCTAAGATTATAAGCACACCGGACAAAAAAATTAGTCACCCCTAATAGCACCGATAGTAGGAAGTTCAAGGTCACACAGAGGGCGCTGATGTAGCATTGGTAAGTGACAAGTAGCGGTGACGTAGCACACAGGATCAGATCTGTTTCGTGAGGTGGTGAAGAACAAAGTGTGTGTTGGATATAGTCTGCAAAATGGGTCGTGAGGCAGACGTTACTCAGTGGCAAAAAGGAGCCATCATGTTTGGCAGAGCCCACGGACACAAAATGTCTGAAGTAGCCCAATTTGTTGGTGTGTCAACGCGTACTGTCCAGCGAGTTTACAAAGAGTGGTGTAGTTCGCAATCAACTGACAATCGACGGCGTAACTGTGGCCGGAAAACAATTCTCGACAATAGGGGCCGCCGCCATGTTTCTCGTCTAGTAACTGCAAATCGTTTTCAAACCAGAGAACAATTGCTCCAAGAAACCAATGAGGTTTTCCAGCGACCAATTTCCGAACGGACATTGCGACGAGAACTGCATGCGATGGACATCTGGAGCAGGGTACCACGGAAGAGGCCGCTGTTAACAGCAAGTCACAAATTGGCACGTTATAAATGGGCTCAGAGGCACAAAAACTGGACTGCGGCAGATTGGAAACGTGTAATTTGGTCCGATGAGTCCCGTTTTTGTTTGTTCTCCAATGATGGGAGGCGACGAGTACATCGCAGGTCCAATGAAGCCTTTAATCCTGAATGCGTCGAAGGTGTTGTTCAGGCTGTAGGTGGTTCCGTGATGTTCTGGGGATGTTTTTCGTACCACGAAATGGGCCCTCTCGTTCCAGTGACGATGAATTTGAACCAGCAGGCGTACCTCCGCATACTAAACTCGCCGGATTCGTGCGGTTATCAAGGCCAGAGGCGCCGTCACACGTTATTAGGTACATTCTGAGAGGGGTGACTAATTTTTTGTCCGGTGTGCTTATTTCATTCAGAATTCATCAGTGTAATGAAATGGTTGACCACCAATAAACTCTTCCTAAATACCAGTAAAACAAATTTCATGATTTTTACTAATAAAAGAAATGTATATCTTCATGAACTTAATGTTAACGAAATCGCCATAAAGGAGTGTACTGTAACAAAATTTCTTGGTGTAATGCTACATAAGAATTTGCAATGGAGTGATCATGTAAATTATATCGCGAAAAAGATTTCAAGGAGCGTTGCTATAATGTTTAAATTTAGAAATGTAGTCCCTAAACAAGTTTTATTGACTATCATACTCTTGTTCTTCCTTATATAACATACTGCACCCTTGTTTGGGGAAATTCCGCTAACAACGCATTAAATGGTGTCTTTGTCATCCAAAAACGAGCAATAAGGTTATTATCTGATGCTGATTTCCTTGATCACTCTAGTGCATTATTTAAAGAGCTAAACCTATTAAAGCTCAACAATATAACGAAACTGGCACATTTTATTTTTATTTACAAGTGTAAGAACAAAATTATTAATTTGCAATGGGTAAATATCATAGATATTTTGTAACTCATCAAGAAATCCACTCGTATCAGACCAGAAATAGATCAAAGCTTGTTATACCTCAATTTAGATTGTCTTCATCTCAAAAACTACCCATTTTCATTGGATTGAAACTATGGAATGACTTGCATGCCGATATAAAAAATATTGTGAATGTAAATTTGTTTAAAACCAAGTTGAAATCCCGATTAATGGCATACTAACAAAAATCTAGGATTAATGTCCACTAATATTGTTTAATATTGTCCATTAATATTGTTTAATATTGTAATACATGTTTCAACTATTAATAATACTTATTTACCTATTTATTTATTTATTATTATTAATTAATAACTAGCTGCTTATTTTTAATAAGAGCCCAGTAAAGCCTAAAGCTTAAAGGCCAAATTAAATAAAATAAATAGTCGAGCTTCACAATTATTCATGTCATTGTAAATTGAAAAAATGTATTTATTTTATTATTATTAATAAAGGTTATTCTATTATATTCTATTCTATTCTAAAGAAAATATAGACTGACTATATTCCAATCCAATCATGTACGACAATACCTGGTTTAAAGATTTATAAGGGTGTCCTCCTCACTTGCCCAACGTCACTTGTTCATTAGGTTCATGTTGAGTTATATTCAGATGTTTTCGCGCTGAAAGTCACGTATTCTGTCTGGATTTCGCCTGTGGCCTACTTGGAATTTAGATACTTCCTTTCAAATCCTAACTTATATTTAAATATTATATTTGCAACCATTTCTATATTTTTTAATCCCAACACATTGAACGGATGAAAACTAAAGTTACTGATTTTATTGATTGGGCCACAGATGAACTTGAGAAGTGAAGCCCACAAAAAAAGTATTGCCATCCAGACGTTCTTCCCAGAGAAAAGACTACGGAAGAGAATAAGGATGCCTGGAGACTTTGAATTAGAAGTGCATAGCAGGATATAAGACATAACTATTGAAAGTTTAAAAACAAGATTCGAAAAAAGTGGGGCCTGTTTGTTCCCTGTACAATTTGGAGAGATAAAGACATCTTTGCCTCATGATGTACTTCAAAAGCTGAATGAAGCACTTGTGAAGTTTGGTGACCAAAGAACAGTTGCCATCAGAGCTTGTAAGTTTGGAAAATAACTAGAACAAGCTGAAAAGCTCACTACCTGAAGAATACGTTTTGAGCAACCAACAGGAAAGTGTTGATAATACAAACATTAGAATTATGGAAAGTTATGAGCCAGAGTGCCAAGGGAACCTGTGTGCATTTTGGTGTGCTTTAAGTTTCTCTTTCAATTCCTTCATAGGACTCCCTAAGATGAAAAAAAAAACCAGGATAGACTTCCTGGATCATGGTAGCAACTTGGGAAATTACCATTTAACATGACACCATATTCACGCATTACCGACATTGGGACATCACAATTTTTACAATTTTTGTCAAGAAACATGGCAATATGGGGATCAAATGAAAGCTTGGTGTGCATGGATTTTCAAGAAAAATTTCTGAATGGTATTTTTACATTCTGATGTGAATCATAATTATTTGTATTTTCATAGTTCCAACAAAGGTTGTGTTGTCTTGTGATGAAGGTGTGTATCACATTGCAAGAGAAATAATGCTCCAGAAACCAGTGAAATTTAAGGATCTTATCCTTTGCATTGGTTCCTTTCACATGACTAAAGTCGAGCTTAGTTGTGTGGGAAAGTATCTGTGTGAATGTGGTGCAGAGCATATTTAGATCGAGAGTGGAGTATTTGGGGTCAATGTAGTTGAATCAGTTTTGAATGGGTCAAATTATGTAAAATCTGTGAAGGGACTGTTTTTGCTGGCAGAGGCAATGGAGCGGCTTCAGTGGAGGAAGTTCTTCAATCTGCATGGTGTACAAAGGTAGCAGGAGCAACTTTCTTTGGTTCAAGACCTGAAAGAAAAGGTGGCACAGAAAGACAGAAGTAGAGGCCGGGAAAATCTGAAGGCCTTTATACAATGCTCAGATACACTTTTAAAAGACTTCGGAGAGTTCAAGGTTGAACAGAGAAACAAAAGTGAAACCTATATCTACTGGGACAACTTCATCCAACTGATGTCATTGTTGAAGGACCTGATCAGAGTAGATCGAGAGCGGAGCTGGGAACTTCACCTTTATACTGTTGAAGCTATCCTTCCACTATTTGCTGTCTTTGATAGAACAAATTGCCTGCGTTGGTACTTTCTGTATATTGAGGACATGAGGAAACTTCCAGATGTTGCACTAGATATTCACCAGTGTTTCCATGCTGGAAAGTTTGTTCCCTTTGTTGTGAAAAAAAACCCAAAGCCTGTTCAAAGCTGTTGGGGTGGATATGTGTTCAGAACAAACAATCAACCACTCACAGAAAAGTAGTGCAGGTATCATTGGCACTTCTAGAAGAAAGCAATTTGTGGCACAGTTGGAAATAATATGCCATGAGATACTTGCAGTTAGCAACTTACACAGGGAGCTAAGTGGGTCTAAACTAAACAACTTTGAGATGATAGTAAGCCATGAATTCAACAAAGCTGAGACAGATGCAAATGAGAAGATGTTGGACAGTATGATCACTCACACAGAGACTCAGGAGAATCCTTTCAATGTCCTCTCAACACGAGAATTAAGGCTGTACAATATTCTAACACAAGAAATCATGCCTGAAGAAGTAATCACACACCATCTTAGTTTGAAGGAAAGCAGCTCAACAAAGTATGGCATATTTCGCACAGAAAGATTTGTGCACAAGACAAAGAGATTATGTGACACAATTCATCAAGCAAATCTGAAGACCTTCAACAGCATCCGATCTGATAAAAAATCAAGTTGCCCAAAGAAAGCAGTACAGAGGAAGAAGTTTGCATACGCTCAGAAAGTCATAGACATTGCTCTGTCCAGAGAATGTGTTAAGAGACAAGTATTCAGGTATGATCTGATCACATACAATTGCTTTCTGAATGAAGAAGGACTCATGACAAAACCCATCACTCCTTGTGTCATGAACTCGAAAAGTCATTATCACCTGATGACTTCACACATCCGTCACAGTGGGATGAGTGGGATACAACATATCTAGTTGATGTGATGGTATGTATAAGACGTACAAGGTCCAAAAATCTCAAGTCATTTAGAGAACTGTGTGAAACAATGTTCACTATGATCCTACGTACATGCAGGCACCCTGTTCGTATTGACTTTGTGTTTGACTACTACAGTGAGGGCTCAGTCAAAGATTCAGAGAGATCAAGGAGAGCAACTGTCAGTGCTACTGAGATCAGTACCATCAATATGGACACACCATTACCAGTTTGCATGGATACATTTTGGACCTCAGGTTCCAACAAAACTAAACTGGAGAAGCTGCTGAGAAAATGGATAGTAGACCATCAAAACAGTTGCTGCCTTATTTGGTCCTTGGTGATTTGACAGGGGATCAAGATAGACAACCTTGCCAAGTACTCCATCGAGCAGCTGTGGACAATGTATCAGAGTCGGACTTTGATCTTGATGAAGCCAATGTTAAATTAATCCCACATGCTTTGCATGGAACTGTGGCTGGTAAAAATCATGAAATTTGTCTTACTGATATTTAAAAAGAATTTATTGGTGGTCAACCATTTCATTACACTGATGAATTCTGAATTAAATATATTCTTAGCTGAATTAACATCTTTTCAAGAAAAAGAAACGGTTATACCATCTTTTAAATTGTTTTTCCTTATTGTCCTCCATCAATAGTGAACCAGTGCTTCTTGCAACATGAGCAGTGATGTTTTCACTTTCACTAACGTTAGCCTCACCATTCATCAGCTCTTCATATACAGAAGCAGTAATCAGTTTTGTCTACAGTTTCCTCAGAGATCTACAGCTTCCTCAGAGAACGTCTACAGGTCGTTAAAATTCAAGGTATAACATCATCAGAATCGGAAGTACGCAGCTCAAAACCACAAGGAACAGTATTGGTCCCGCTCCTTTTCATTAATATGTTAACAGACATAGACAATGAAGTAAACAGCAATGGTATAGTAACATTCTTTGCAAACGATACAAAGATCAGCAGAAAAATCAGCGATGCAAAAGAGGTGGAGACTAGGGCAATAGGACATGGTTCTGATTAATAAGTTAATCATTGTTTCGAATTTAATCATTAATTAATAAAAAAAAATATTTTTAGAAAATGATGGGAAATGATTAATTTTCCTCATAATTTCAGCATCATTTTATCTTAAATTTTGTAATGTATCATTTGAATTTGGCACCATTTTGCATGTATAAACTGTCTAATCCGCCCATGCCTGATTTCTTGAACTAAAGCAAACTAAATGTTTGAGCAAAATGTTTTCTTCGGTCTTATCTCACGCAAGAGAAACAATAAAGCTCTTTCTTACTCTTTTCAGAAGTATTTAATTTTTAACCATTTTCAATCAGTTAATCATTGATTAATTAGAAAATTTCATCATTCATCACTTTTTCCTAAAAATGATTAGTTAACCATACCCTAATTTGGATCGATGAAACCGGGAGTGTATAGTTTGTCACGCAAATAAGCCCGAAGTCAGAAATCACATGGGGTTAATTCGGGTGATCTAGCTGGCCTCTCGATGGGACCTTGCCGCCCAAACCATCTTCCTTCACGGTTCGTATCCAGAATCTCACGGGCAGCTGCAGAGGAATGTGGCGGCGCTCCATCATGTTGATAAAGCCAATTCCTGCCAACGCCATTAGTAAACTGTGGCAAAGGTTTGTCTCTCAATACCTAGCAATAGCGTTTTCCGTCCATCGTATCTCTCGATATATCAAAGGAAACGAGTCCCGAATAACCAATGCACGCCCAAACAACATGTTGGTGTTGCCGTTTTAACGGGTTTACGCAATCGTATTTTGGGAATTATTTTTTCGCCCAGTAGTGAACGATGTGTTTGTTTCCTTTACTCGTTAAACCAAAGATACATTCATCTGAAAATCTGATTTTTCGAAGGAAATCTGGTTCACTATTGAACTTTTGTCTCATTGTTTCAGTAAACTGCAGCCGTCTATCAGAATCATCGTCATATATGAACTGAGAGTAAATGGGTTCGTAATCGTGGTACCCTTGTGATTTCAATATTTTTGCTACTGAAAATTTGAAAATAGTTAACTCCTCTGCGACTTTTTTCGTTGAAGTTGTTGGATCGACTTGAAAAGTGGGCAGGACATTTTCTTTGTTGTTGTCTCCTGTCGCCGTTACTGGCCTTCCGCTTCTTGAACGATCTTTTATCAGGCTCCCTGTTTCCAAAAGTTTGAGCTTCCAGTATCGAAGAGTGGTTCCATTGGGTGGTGGGTTATTATATTTTTCTTGAAATAAACGCAAACTTTCTTCACAATTATTATAAGAAATAGCCCACAATGCAAGATACACTTTTTCTTCATTGCTCTATTCCATCCTTACTGACATGGCGCTGACTGGGGCTAGGGCGTAGGGCCTTCCTGTTCTAGCCTCGGGTCATTCCTGACCTTATGTAGTTGCTTTGAAAAGTATCGCATGCACTGCAGTGATATCATTGGAATTTATTTATTATTAACAAACTATATGTACTCGTATGCATAAAATCCTTAAAGATTTTCTTCCACCCTGTATACAGGGTGTACATAAAGTCAGGATCTATTTTTGTGAAATAATTATTTTTTTTTCTTTTTCTTTTCAGAAGCCCTTAGAATGAATACAGAAGAGCGTGTGGCAATAGTAATTTGGCGAATCGAGGGAAAGAAATACAATGACATCAGAGAGAAGTTTAGAAGGAGATTTCATAAGCCGGGGCCAATAGACAAGACAATACGAAAATTGGTGAACAAATTTAAACGAACGGGATCTGTAAATGATGAAGCAAGATCAGGACGACCGTGTATGTCAGATCTTACCGTGAATGCAGTACGCGGAATTATCACTGAGGAGCCACGTACGTCCGTTCGTGCTGCATCACACAGACTCGGCCTCCCGACGTCATCTGTGCACAAAATTCTGAAAGTTAATTTGCAGAAGAAAAGCTATCATTTGCAGGTTTTACATGATTTACATGAGGAAGATTTCCCTCGACGAAGTGCTGTGTGTGCTGATCTCGTAGAACAAATCTGGAGTGATAATTTAATGGACAACATTCTCTTTAGTGATGAAGCCACTTTCCATACGTGTGGAAAAGTAAATCGCCATAACTGTCGAATTTGGGCAGATGAAAGACCGAGTGATTTCATCCAAAATTGGGAAAGAGACTCACCTAAAGTTAGTGTCTGGATGGGTTTAACAAAATCTAAGGTTTATGGTCCTTTTTTCTTTGCTGAAGCTACAGTTACGGGGCTTATTTATCTGGACATGTTGCAGCAATTCCTTGAACCTCAGCTGATTCGGGATAGGATTGTTAGTACCGTCGTCTATCAACATGATGGTGCTCCTTGTCACTATGCCAAAATTGTTCAGGATTATCTAAATGGACGTTTTCCAAATCGCTGGATCGGACGAGGAAGCAACAGACCTTGGCCAGCGAGATCACCAGATTTAACCCCTTTAGATTTCTTTGCATGGGGCTTTATCAAATCGCACGTCTATCAGACGAAGATTACGAGTCTTGAAAACTTACGTACACGTATACGAACTGCTGCAGATAACATAACCTCGCAAATGCTCCAGAATGTGTTTAGAAATGCTGCGGAACGATTTGAGCTGTGCAGGGATACTGATGGGCGTCACGTCGAATCCTACTCTTAATTATTTAATAAATGTTACCACTTTATCATTTTATGATTGAATTCCATATAGTTTCCAAGTGCTTCACAAAAATAGATCCTGACTTTATGTACACCCTGTATTTCGCAAATAAAATTTAGACATCTCACATGAGTATGAAAAATCCAAGTCCCTTTTTCTCCCTCTCTTTCTCTCTCTCAATATATATATATATATATATATATATATATATATATATATATATATACAGGGTGTCCCATAAGTCTGGAACCATAGGGTAAAATAAGTAAGTTATGTTTTCCGTTTATGCAAGTGCCCATGATGTCTTTGAGTAAGGAAGAACGCATCCAAGTAATTCTGTTCGTAGGAAATCGGAGTCAGAGGGAGGTCGCTGAGGAATTTAACAGATTGCATTTGGACCGCGCGCCAATAACACACAGCTGTGTCGGCAAACTTGTAGCAAAGTTCAGGGAAACGGGATCCATAGGAGATAAACCACGCAGTGGACCTCCGAGGACATCTACCGACGATGACACAGCCGCTACCATCCTCGCTCATTTCACAAACAGTCCCCAAAAGTCTCTTCGGCGTTTTTATTGCCGTTTTTATCATTTTGCCCTATGGTTCCAGACTTACGGGACACCCTGTATAATGTCTTAATTTCTGTTTGCAAATAATTCCTAGCTATAGTCTTGCTTTCAAAAAAGCACTTAAAAAATATTTCGTATCTCAATATGAAGAATAATAACAAATATTTCATTGCGTAAATGCTTTCAAATACGAAAACTCCTCAACTTATTCTATAACGTTCAGTTGCTGAGAGAAGTTTCTTTATAAGAATTGGCACGAACCAGATGAGTTCTTTGGAAACAATTTAATCAAATGTGGCGAGACTTTCGAATTTGTAAACAAAACCAATTTCTATTCGCCATATTGTCGAACTATTTTAATTGCAACAACCAGTATTTCATTAGAAAATTTCTAACTTAAAAACTAACTCGGTGATCTCTTATAGTAAAGAACCTGACAACTTGTTTATTGTTAAAATCTCAGTCTTTTCATTACAGTGGCTCACGCGTAAAATCCGGTGAGAAGTTCCATTCCTGATATATCACCTTCATTTATGCCTTATCACTTCTTATTCTCCAACCAATTGAAAGCGAAATGAAATGGGGTTTGCCCTTTCCGTAGTCGTCTTCGTCGTGAGCAGTGAACAGTTTCAAAACGTGATCACATTTCATTTCAATAATAACATTTTCTTTAGTCCTGCAGTCAAAATTGAGTATTTTTATTTAAGCGACGTTGAGTCTAATCAACAGTGGATGGGTGACCGTGGATGGGTGTAGTGATTCATAAGTGGTTTAGATACCATATAAAGCTGTAGATCCCCTCCTTCACATGACCTTTGCCATTAGGAATGAAGCTAAACAACTTCAAATTATATATACGGCATATATGAAAATTATTTCACAAAAGTAACGCGTGAATAATATTTATGATGAAAATAACCACGAAGGAAAAAGGAAACACGAAATAGTGCTCAAGCTCTTTCGTCTGATGACATCCTCAGGAACTCTGAAATTAATAACAAGATCAAGACAATATACAGGGTGTCCCATAAGTCCGGCATCATAGGAAAAATAATAAAAAAGGCAAAACAAAAGCTTTTATTTACAGAACGTGCTCAATATGTCGACCATTGTTTTCAATACACAAATTCAGACGTGATACCCAGTCAGCAAGCACACGGTGAACGATGTCAGGAGTAATAGTGTTACAATACTGTTACATGCCCCAATAATGCGCTGCCGCAAATGTTCGACACTCCTAATTTTCTCTGCGTATACCAGCGCTTTCAAGTAGCCTCAGAGATAAAAATCTAGTGGCGTGAGATCCGGGCTTCTAGCTGGCCATTCCACAGGCCCTCGACGTGATCAGGGAATTGTTGGTACAGGTATTCCCTTACTTGGGTGCTGTAATGTGCAGGAGCGCCGTCTTGCTGGAACCATGTTGGGAAATTTCCTTCTTCGTTCCAGGATAGCAGTCGCTGTATCATCGTCAGTGGACCTCCTTGAAGGTCCACTGCTTGGTTTATTTTCTATGGATCCTGTTTCCTTAAACTTTGCAACAAGTCTGCTAACACAACTCCGTAGAAAGAGAAAGAGAAAAATATGAATTATGATTTGTAGAAATAGAAAAAATAAGAATTTCTCCTATGATGCCGGACTTATGGGACACTCTGTATATAGTTCATAAAGAAAAACAAATTATGTGATTGGTGCAGAGAATATTGGAGGAGGGGCATACAAATCATGTGAAGAAGCTACCAGAGTTTTGCCCATCTTATCTAAATCTGATCTGAAAGAATTCAAAACAAGAGGATCGAGCGAAAAAAGGCCCTAGCTAAGGTTGAAATTGTTTGTAAGTTGAGTGATGGCAGACTCAAGAATGTTTCTATTAACAATGTTGCTGGAGTGAAACAAAATTGAAGAATTATTCCAATTAATATAATGGAATATCTCTGACAAATGGACAAAAAGGGCATTCGACGACTGTTGCGTTCTAATGGAATACTGATGTTGTTTTACACGAGTGTTCAAATCTTTTCCCGTCTGTCCATTGTAAAATGAGTCACATTGTTTAAAGCCAATTTTATAGGTAATGCCTGAATTATTGGTAGAGCTATTCTTTATTATGACATTTTCCACAATATGAAAATACTACATTAATGTTCAAAAGTTTAAGTACATTAGCCATGCCTAAAAGGCTTGGGAAAAAAGGGAGTACTAAAATATTTTTCGACAAAGTGCGAGGGTTATTATTCACACGATAGAAGGTTCGTTTTGCCTTGTTAAGGCAAGATTCCAAAAAAGCAGGTAGTTAGCACAATTCGTTTACAATATTGTTGATATTTTCTAACTCGGTATTCATGTATTCCGGATTGGAAATCCTATGACTATGGAAAAACATACAGGTGGTCCAAAAGTCCCTTTTTGCTGAAATAATAGTATTTTAGGATAAAAATTTAATAACATAATTAGATGTATATTTATGTATCAAGCTTAGGTCTAATATTCGAAATGACCACCATCAGTGTCTCTACCAGACATGTTGTAATCGTAATCAGGAATCGTAATCATTGGAATCGATTCCACATTTTTGAGGAATCTTAATCGATTCCATTTGTCCTGCAAAACCAAGGAATCGTAATCGTAATCGATTCCACGGCAAAAGGAATCGTAATCGTGATTACATGCTATGACTACAACATATCAATGAATATGAAAGTCAAGTTGCCATTACAATTCTTTAGACAGGAGTATGTTTGGAAATATACTTCTGTTTAAACAGTGGGTTTTATTGTCATGCTTTGACATTCACATTATGGTGAAACATTCCAGCTATGAAGTTTCAATTGTTTCATAAGATTTGGAATTGTAGGAATCATGATTAACGTTTTTAATGTAATCGTAAACGATTCCATTAATTTTAGAAGGAATCGTAATGTAATCATGGACTTGCGAGGTAATCGTAATCGATTCCATTTGTGGGTGAATCATAATATGTCTGGTCTCTACAAACCTCATATCTAGCCACTGCATTGCGGAACACATTCTCAAGCATCTCTGAGGTTATTTTAGCGACTGTCGCGACTATGCGGGTTTGCAGATCCTGCAGGTCTGTAACTTTTGTTTTGTAAACCTCAGACTTTATAAAGCCCCGAGCAAAGAAGTCTAATGGTGTTAAATCCGGAGATCGTGCTGCCAGGGCCTGTTGCCACCACGTCCAATCCAGTGATTGGGTAAGAGCTCATCAAGTGACGTCCGAACGATGTTTGCATAGTGACAAGGAGCTCCATCCTGTTGAAAGACAACAGTGTCGAGAATGCCATCTGAACGAAACTGGGGTTCAATAAATTGCTAAAGCATGTCAAGATAAATTGGCACTGTTACCGTAGCTTCTGCAAAGAAAAAAGGTTCGTTAATCTTCGATCTTGTCATACCCAACCAGACATTAACTTTGGGAGAATCTCCCTCCCATTCGTAGAATGTCTTCTCATCGCTGAAGAGAATGTGGTTTAATAAGTTTTCGGTATGAATTTTTCAATCATCAATTCTGTTCACATGGCGGCTCGTCTCGGATAATCCTCTTCGTGAACTCATGTAGTACTTGAATATTGTAACTTTTCTTTTTTAAAGTTGATTTGAAAATCCTTAGAACAGTCGTTTTTGGTATACTCAGTCTACGTGATGCTGTGCGAGTTGACATTCTAGGATTTGTTTCAAAGGCATCTCTTACCAATTCGGCATTTTCTTGAGAGATACCTGGACGTCCAGATTTTGCCTCATCATGAACAGATCCTGTTCTTTTAAATTTATTGGCCAGCTCGCGAATTGCTTTGTCTGTAGGTCCTGGTTTGTGAAATCTTCTTAAAATTTCTCTCGAATTTCTTTGCACTTCTTCCCTTGGATACGTAGTGTTACTACCATCACACGTTCTTGTACATCCATCATCAGCTATGTCCTGTAGAAAATAAAATAGAAATATTATTATTTCAACAAAATAAATAGGGACTTTTGGACCACCCTGTATAAGAGACTATAGCTTTCTTGATGAGGGGTGTCATGTCCGTAGTCAAAGTGTACATAGGACAAATTGTTTGTTTTCCCTATAGATACTAAACTTTAAACTTAAAACACCCACATTAAAAACGAGATTGAGTTGTTCTGTTCCACTTCCGAAGTAAACTTAATGGATGGGTCTTGATTACACTGGTCAACAAAGATTTTTCATCAAAGTAAAATTTGTGGTGGCTGGATAGCATTTTTCACGCTGATTCCAAAACTGCATTCAGATCTTTTCTAGCACGTATAGTGTTCAAGATGAAGGCATATATATATAACTACACAGATTTAACCATTTTAAATAGGCAAAATACTAATATTTCAACATTTGATTGTGTTTATTTTATTGTGTTTTTTTAGTTTATTCACCTTATTTATTTCAATTATCTTAATTATACATCTTATGTATTTCAAGTGTGAGCTTTTACGTCTAGCAGCATTGTGATTCAGGCAACAACGCCGTGCTTTGTGTGTCAAAAGATCAGTCCAGTCCAAGAACTTGTTGTGTCAAGTTGGTGTACATTTTTTTTGAATTTATAGTTTGCTCAGGTCAGTCAACATGCCTCGACAATGTAAGAATGACCCCGACAAGTTCTGTTTCGTATGCGGCCAGTTGACAACTAAAACACAGCGACGAAGTATTACAACCGACATTAAGAAAATATACAAGCTATACTTTGGTTGCCATCTAGGTGACCAAGATAAACCATGGGCGCCACATCAAATCTGTTCTGGCTGTTCAAATGGATTACGTGATTGGCTTAACAAAAAAAGCTTCAATGCCATTTGCCATACCCATGATATGGAGGGAGCCGAGAGATCATCATGAAGACTGTTATTTTTGTAGTGTGAACTTAATGGGGTTTTCTGCCAAGAACAAACACCAGATTGTATATCCAAACTTGGATTCAGCACGTAGACCAGTAAAACATGATGAAACATTGCCCATTCCAATTCCCCCAAGTGATAGGCTAGATTCTATCATAGATGACATGGAAAGTGATGAAGGTGCAACTGGCGTTTCCGGACCATCTACAGAACCAGAGTACACTTTTGAAGGTAGACATTTAGAGCCTAAAAAGTTAACCCAAGGACAGTTGAATGATCTTGTTAGAGACTTATCGCTGTCTAAAGAGAAATCAGAGCTTCTCGCCTCAAGACTAAAGGAGAACAATTTACTTGAGAACAATGTTCGTATTAATTACTACCGAAAGCGGAATTTTGAATTAACAGCATTCTTTTCAGTAGACGGTCCTCTCTGTTATTGCCATGACATCAATGGACTATTTACAGCCATATCTCAGACGTATGTGGCATCTGAGTGGCGCCTCTTTATTGATTCGTCGCAGAGAAGCCTGAAAGCAGTTCTTTTGCATAATGGTAATATAATGCCATCCATCCCCATTGCCCATTCCGTCCATCTAAAAGAGACATATGACAATATGGATATACTACTTAAGGCAATCAAATACGACAGTCATCAATGGAATGTTTGTGGAGATCTAAAAGTTATAGGAATGCTTATGGGTATGCAGTCAGGATTCACAAAATTTTGTTGTTTCCTTTGCCTGTGGGACAGTCGCGCCACTATAGAACATTACACCAAAAGTGACTGGCCACTTAGGTATACATATGTCCAAGGGATAAGCAATGTCCAGTCTGTCCCTTTAGTGGATCCCCAAAAGATCTATCTGCCACCTCTTCACATTAAACTTGGTTTAATGAAGAATTTTGTTAAAGCAATGGGTAAAGTCAATTCTGAAGGGTTCCAATACCTTTCAAGGAAATTTCCGAAGGTTACTGCAGCAAAATTGAAGGAAGGAATTTTTGTTGGGCCACAAATAAGGGAGGTTTTGAATGACACTGAATTTGAAAAAGTCCTAAGTCCGCTGGAATTGAAGGCTTGGCTGGCGTTCAAATGAATATGTGAAAACTTTCTTGGAAGCATCAAGTCACCTGCGTATAAGGATGGAGTCAAGAACCTCGTTGATGCCTTCAAAGAAATGGAGTGTCGAATGTCGTTAAAAATTCACTTCCTGCATTCCCACTTAGATTTCTTTCCTGAAAACCTTGGTGCAGTGAGTGACGAGCAAGGAGAGCGCTTCCATCAAGATATTCAGATGATGGAGAAGCGCTACCAAGGATATTGGAATGAAAGCATGATGGCGGACCATTGTTGGATGCTGTATCGTGACAATCCAGGCCAAATTTACAAAAGGAAATCACACTCACAGCGCTTTTAATAAAATAATGTATATATTCTTTATTTATAAGTACATTGAATAAGGTATATGATGTATTTGTTGTTTAGCATTCCTAAGTGTGATCTATACATCCATAAATTTTCTTATAGCAATATCAAAAACTTAAAAATATCAAAACCAGTGTATCTATATAACTATACGTGCTAGAAATAAAATAAAACCAGATTCAGAATCAGCGCGAAAAATGCATTAAGAAAAGTGTGATCATGTTTGTGATGAGAAAAAAAAGTTTCATTTTGTTGGCCAGTGAATTATTTAACTGAACGAGGAAGTCATCCAAGTCGCACCTCATGGGCCGGATACACAAAATATCGTGGACGTACCGCAACCATGGGATGCCAACCCCCAAGTTATCCCCAAGTTATCCCCAAGTTATCTAAAAAAAACTCCATATAAATATTGGAGAGGAGAGGCGACGAAGGATTACCCATGGCCATTCCAAAAAGCTGTTGATAATATTGGCCATTAAACGTGAATTTGCAATCTTTGATGCAAAGTTTAATGAGTTACAACACAATGTGTGCAGGTAGTGGCAGGTTATACGTCTGTAATTCTCGTGAGAGGAAGTCGAGCATTGCAAATTCACGTTCAATGGCTAATATTATCAACAGCCATGGGTAATCCTTCGTCGCCTCTCCTCTCCAATATTTATATGGAGTTTTTTTTTAGATAACTTGGGGATAACTTGGGGGTTGGCATCCCATGGTTGCGGTACGTCCACGATATTTTTTGTGTATCCATCCCATGAGGTGCGGCTTGGATGACTTCCTCGTTCAGTTAAATAATAATCAAGTCCCCTCCATTAACCGTTTGTCTTCGATTTCCTTATTGTATGCATGAAATACTCTTTCATAAGCCCCTCATGCATATAATATTAAATATAACTAAAGGAATAAAAGAACTCAATTTAGATAAAGTTCTTGTTGCATTTCCTAAAAACCGAATTCTGTGTGACACAAATCTTTCCCCGTAAAACATCATACACTGATAACGCATTTTAGGCACAAGCGCCACTCACAGTCTTAAACAATATTAACAAATGTCTTTATTATACAGGGTGTTTCTAAAGTAACCATCTATTTTGGTGAAATAGGGGGATTTTAAACAATTGTTATATTGGCATAATGGTATGTGCATTGTTATACAAAATTCATGTATTTATAATATTTCAATTGCTTTACACGATTTTTTGTTAATTATTTTATTTTATTTTCAGACCCATATCATTGATGATGAATGTGCAAGAACGGGTTTATGTAGTAACATGCAGGATAAAAGGCATGAAGTGCAATGAAATTAGAGAAAAGTTTGAGAGAAGGTTTCGTAAAACAGGCCCTAGAGACCAGGCTATTCGCGAATTAGTAAACAAATTTATGAGGACTGGATCTGTGCATGACGAGCGTAGATCTGGACGGCCAAGAAGATCTCACGAAAGAATCGAATCTGTTCAAGAAGCATTCGAAGAGGATCCACAATTATCGATTCGGAGGGCATCCCACGGATTAGAAATTCCACAAACAACGGTTTACAGAATTCTACGTTATGATTTAAAGAAAAAGCCATACCACATTCATGTGTTCCACAACTTACAAGAAGAAGATTATCCACGAAGAGCAACAATGTGTGCCGAGCTTACAAATATATATATATATATTTTCATGTTTTAAAGGTGTTTTTTTTATAATTCATATTATTTCGCAAAATAGATGGTTACTTTAGAAACACCCTGTATAAGGAATTTTTAACTTCCATATACACTTAAAAGGGAACCTAATACAAATTTTATATATATATATACGCTAGGAGCACTCAATATATTTTGCCCCACCCTTTTTTCTTAGCTAAATAATAGGCAATGGGGCTGAAATGTCTTTGGGGCCGTAAGTTTGAACTTTCTACGATTCATATAACCGGATTTTTCCAGTTTGAACCTCCCCCCTCCTTGTATAAAACCGCTTTTAAACGCCCTTGTATAAAACCGATGGTTAACGCAGTTTCGAAAATGGCGTCTGACAGTGATGTGCGTCGTAAACAGAGAGCTGTTATCGAGTTCTTAACCGCAGAGAAGGAAACAGTTGGAAATATTCACAAACGTCTACAAAACGTTTACGGATATGCTGTTGTTGATCGAAGCACAGTTAGACGCTGGTCTAAACGTGTGAGATCATCGGAGAGAGGGAGAGCTAGCCTCGATGATGAGCCACGCAGCGGTCGCCCGGCATCGGCTGTAACATCTCACATTGTGCAACGTGCTAACAGCATCATTCGATCAAATCGGCGCGTCACATACAATGAGCTATCACTGGAGCTAGGAATTAGTGAAGGAAGTGTGAATACGATAATTCAGCAACTGGGATACTCAAAAGTGTGTTCACGGTTTGTTCCTCGCGAACTGACTGAAGATCACAAAGCCCAAAGAAAAGAAATTGCTTCCGAGTCGTTGGTTCGATACGAGACAGAAGGGGATGACTTCCTTTCACGAACTGTGACTGGGGATGAGACTTGGGTACACCACTTTGAACCTGAAACAAAATGCCAATCCACGGAGTGGCATCAAGCAGACTACCCACACAAGAAAAAGTTCAAAATGTCTCCCTCTGCGGGAAAGGTTATGGCCACCATCTTCTGGGACATGAAAGGGGTGATTCTGATGGACATTATGAAGAAAGGACAAACAATCAACTCAGAGGCATATATTGCTACCCTACAGAGACTCCAGAGACGTATAAAGCGAGTTCGACCGGAGAGAAAACTGGAAGACGTCCTTTTTTTGCACGATGACGCAAGACCACACAACAGTTTGCAAACAAGAGAGGCCATCACAAAAATGCGCTTGACTGTGTTACCCCACCCTCCATACAGCCCATGGGCGGATCCAGACATTTCAGTGAGGGGGGAGTCCAGAGAAAAAAAGGGCATTCCCTATATAACAAAAAGGGCACAACAGTATATATTTTTTTGAATAATCACTTGGTTCAATGAGCGGGTGCAGTACCAATTTCATTGTTTTATTAGATATCAGTCTTATTCAAATAGACATAATGAACATCACAATTTCAAATGTCTTGCAAGTTAAATTAATAACTAACAATATTAGATGAAGATGCTACCGTAAGTGATATGGCTGCACCCTCCACAGAGCACGTCTGACCAAACGGACCAGAATATTAATGGCTTATCAGTAAACATACCTACCTGTCTTTTATTTGTAACGACTGAAAAAAGGGCACCTTAAGATATTGAGGGGGGGTCCGGACCCCCCCCCCCCCCCCCCCCCTAGATCCGCCCACGCAGCCCGGATCTGGCGCCTTCAGACTTCCATTTGTTTGGGCCGATGAAGGATGCTATTCGTGGAAGAAAGTTTCAGAGTGACGATGAGGTTGTTGAGGAGGTTAAGAGGTGGCTCCAGCGAAACCCAGCGGACTTTACCAGCAAGGAATAAAGGCCCGTGTTTCGAGGTGGAGGAAAGCCGTAGAAAAGGATGGAGACTATGTGGAAAAATAAAAACTTGTAAAAAAGGTATGCATCTTACAAAAAAACTTGGAAAGAAAAAAAAAAGGTGGGGACAAAATATATTGAGTGGCTCTCGTATATATATATATATATATATATATATATATTACTACACACACACACACACATTATATATATATATATATATATATATATATATATATTATTATATCGGTGGTGTAGTGGTTAGCGTCGCTGACTACGAAACCATCGGCCCCGGGTTCGAGACCCGACGGCAGCCGGCGCGCAGCAAAACCCAGCTGTTCATCCTTCCACACAATAAAGAAAGTGGTTGGTAGATAAATGGGTACCCTACGTGGCCTAGTGGTTAAGACGCTGGGCTGCTGATGGGGCGTGGTTCGGATTCCACGTTAAACTGTAGGTCTAAGGTGGAGTGAAAAGCTTGACCTTCGTCAGAATGAACAATTCGGGCGGAAGCTAATCAAAGGTTACCAAAGGTTATATATATATATCATCATAAAAAAAAACTATAGTATTTGTCATTTACCATTACTTATTCGGACTATAGTGGATTTAATTATCCTAGAAGAGTTCCTTGTTCCATGCACAGTCTGTGTGTATCATATATATATATATATATATATGTGTGCGCTTTTCGGGGTGCGACACACAAACATCAATTCAGCCTTTATGCATGAAACAGTTGAAGGAACTTGTTTTTCATGTTTGACTGAATCAGTATTTGTCGGGAGTATAAGAGTGCAGTGAATGTTTTCTACATATAAATCGAGAAAACAATTGTCATGAGTAGACATACTGTCGTCGACTCGTTTTAAATTGTTACACGCGCCCTTTTAAGCGTCTATATAGCGACTACACGACATCTGCATAGATTACAGGAAAACACTTAAATAACTGTTTTTCATCTCTTTCTTTTAGAATTCTGGTGAATTCAGAGGAATTTACAAATTCAAGAAAAACGCCTCGCAAGATGGCGTATTGAGGCGCGTTTGGAAACGAGTTGCCTTCATTAAGCCTCGTCCACACTCGCTATATAACGCGTGTTATTAACAATGTTATAATTGCGTCCAGACCCAGGTTGTTCATAACCTTTTGTTTATCCTTTCAGTTTAGATACATTTCAGTATCGACTAGTGTGCTTAATAACATTTACGTAGTGTAGACGTCATTGTTAGATAACATTTTATATAACTCGTTAGCAACATCGATATATAACGCGTTACCGAGTGTGGACAAGGCTTTACGGGGTAATACTTTTAAGTGAACTAAGATGGAATCTGGTTTCTCGTACTGTTTCCTGGAAGAGGTTCGCCCATTTACTTAAAGAATTAAACATCATTCGAAATCAAGTTTAAGTTTCCCGCACACGTGATTGCATAAAAGACCGAGTGCCTTACCGCAGACATTTGACCGTTACGCGTAACGGATCTCTCTTTGGGGCCCGAGTTACGTTTGACCAATAATTCCTTTTCGACGTCCGCCATCACACGCTGCTGTTTATACAAAAAACGAGGAAATAAATTGATTATGGAAAACGAGTCCCGAAAGTAATTAAAACGCATTTCATGAACTTTTGTTCGACAAAAACTCTACTTCCGTTTCAATGTTGTGAATGAAGAATTTTTGGCAGTCAGTGCCACCGAATAAAAGGAGATCGAACCAAGTGAGGCACGCACGAAGTCTTCTCTGTATACACAGAAGAACATGTCATTTTCCCTCAATCTCCTCTAACTCAAACACACACACACACACACACACATATATATATATATATATATATATATATATATATATATATATATATACACTGTATATAATATGATTTTTTACCCATATATTGTTGAGAATGGTGTGTTCCCTGCATGCATGTTAATATATTGTGTAAACATAAATCACGTGACGATGTCTTCATAATTTTGTACACATTTTTCAGACAACTACAATTTCATTTAAAATTAAATATAAATATAATGGCAGCTCGTTGAATCATTGTTCGTCTTTATTGATTGCCAGATAAGAAGAATAATGATAACCAATCTATTTTGGACTCCACCTCCGTTGGTAAACACAAACTCAATAAAGAATCTAATTAACCAAATGGTGAGTAATAACAGTCGATTATTATTATTATTTTTTTTTTATTATTATTATTATTATTATTATTATTATTATTACTATTACTAATAAAGTTAGGTGAGAAGATGTAACGTGTAGAGATTTAAAAAAGATTACTGTACACTGCTGATAATAAGTTAATATATTTTTTTTAACTGGTCCGCCATGGGAAAGAAAACGCTTTGGAACATGTTCCGAACGATGCGCGGGAGGAATGCGCAGTGAAGAAAAATGTGTTTGATTTACGTGCTTTGAATCTGCACAACCGCTAATGACTTCGCTAATGTAAATAAACACAAAAAGATTTTATAATATAAGAATAAAAGAATTTAAAATTTGAATAAAAAAAAAATAGAATTAAAAAAAAAAAGATTTATGGCATCTCGAAATTTTTTTTCTTTGACGTGGTCAAGATGCGTTTGTGGTTTTAGTGTTTGCTCAATGTTTGGTTATGCGTTTAATTATTTCGTTCGTGTATGTGTATGTGGGTGTGCGCGCGCAAGTGTAATTAAATATGGACAAATGTTCCGCTATATATATATATATATGTGTGTGTGTGTGTGTGTGTGTGTGTGGTTTTATATATATATATATCAGAAAAATTACAATTACTGATTATATTTTTTATTTACTCTAAAATTGTATAAATATAAATAATTAGAAACAAAAATATTAATAATTATTATATAGATTTAATTAATAATAGAAATATTTAAATCCACATTTTCAAATTATTATCTATTATTAATTATTTTTATCATCATTATTATTATTGCTGTTATTATTATTATTACTGGATTCGTTCGAATCATGTTATATATATATATATATATATATATATATATATATATATATATATATATATATATGGACATTGTTAGTTATATTCATCACCTGTGCCAAGTCTGATGGGCCAGTCGGTTGGTCTGAAGATTATACTGCAAACAGTAGATTATTTTATCTTCCAATGTTACAGGCAGATGTTTGATTATATTATATATATATATATATATATATATATATATATGAAACATCTACTCGACATCTCCTAATGAAGTTAGCTTTCTGAAATGACTAATAGCTATTCTGAAATGTTTACTACATATTTTAAATACCTGAAAACGGTGCTTAAATGTTTCCAAAATCTCTCTACTCATTCATATATTTGGAGCTGGAAATGAAAATTTTCCTTCGTATAATTTAGTTTTTTATTGTTTACGCTTTGAGGCATTCGCGGTGGAGTTAAAAATATTTTGAAATGATAGCCGTGTATTTATTGTTTGTATTGTGCATTATTTTATTCCCCGTAGACTAAAGTCCCGTAAGAGTCTTTCATGCAGTTATTAAGTTTATTTAGTTTGCTAAGCCAACGTTAGTGACATCTTCCAAGATTAAAAACTAGCCCGTGGCCCTGCACAGGTCTAGCTTAGACCTAGACCTCTTGACGAAGTGTAGGCCAACCCTAGGCTCAGTCGCCTAGTTAGTCAGCCTAATCTGCGAAAAGACGCTGATAACTTTGAAAGGGTTCGAGGAAAGATAAGCTGAACTTTGTAATGGTTAGAATCGCTGACAATGAATCCATCGGCCCGGATGCAATTCCTGTCGCGGGTAGTCGGCGGGCAGTATGCGCGCAGCTCCCCCAGCCGTTCATCCTTTCCTCGTTTGGTTAAAAAAATCGATACTACGAGTCCCACAAATGAGGTGGGATGCCGGGGAAGGGTCGAACGCGGGTCGACCCTG
Organism: Bathynomus jamesi; assembly: GCA_023014485.1. Lineage (NCBI taxonomy): Eukaryota > Metazoa > Arthropoda > Malacostraca > Isopoda > Cirolanidae > Bathynomus > Bathynomus jamesi. The sequence continues at coordinate 479,591 of JAJOZX010000467.1, read as the reverse complement.
AATATTTGTTCAACCCCATTCCACCAAAAAATGTATTCGCTCGAAAAGCATAGATTCAAAGGAAAACTAATTCAGGTATTTTAAACGATGAATGAGTTTAATAATATAAATTATATTGGATGTTATTTGATTGAGGATCGAGTAAAATACAGGAATTAACAATATAAGTTGAATTTAACTTAAATTTAAATTTCAACTTCGATGCATTAGACAAATCATTAAATATTTTATTACATATTTCAGATTAGTCCATTTATTTGTTTAAAAAATTTAGCCGATTTAGACATTGTCAATTTTGAAATGTCTAAATGCGTTACACTTTTCAATTTAATCAATTCAAAAGTGAAGTCAAATGAAACTTGTCACAAAACGTCTGTGTCTATTTAAAGTTTACGCGCGAGTCGAGGAAGATTGACGGAAGCCTGGTTTGTCTTTCTAGTCCGTGGGCCAGAAGGGTTGATCGGTACCACTCGGGAGAACCAAACGTCCCTCATACCATTGATGAAGGATGGTAAGTAGATGATAATAATGCTCGCTGGACATTTCAAAAGAGTAGCTTTATTGTTTTATCAACATTTTAAGTTTGCGCCCAATATTAAAATATTAGGTGCATACGTTCGATGAAGATTTACGCTAAAACGCTACCAGATACTGATGTCCAGCGAGCATATTTGGAAACTACAAATTATAAGCTTTCCAAAAAGCATTGTTTCATCTAGTTCGCCTTAATGGTACCGATTGGTCAAAATTTGGGTGTCTGGTTCACAAAGGATCATGTGTTCAGAGCAGACACGGGGCCGATTACAATTGTTGACTACGACTATGATTAAGATTTCTAATGATTATATTTATTGATTGCGATTATGATTACGTAATCCAAATATTAATATTGTGGATTATGATTACAGTGATTTTTCTCGATTACGATTGTAATTACGTTAGTTTCGATACATTTGATTACGATTGTAATTACGTTAGTTTCGATACATTTGATTACGATTATGATTACGTTTATTTTCATGGATTATGATTACATTCATGATTACAGCTAAAATAATGTAGGTTACATTTGATTACCTTCATTCTACATAATTAGAAAAAAATAATAGATTGAAAATTGACCGTTTTACTATAATTTTATGGGAAATTAAATAAGATAAACATTTCTTCAGTATTATCCACAATGTATAACATAACTGTGTCAAAATTCTACGATACATTATTCTCACCATACATTATGTTAATAGAAGATTAGAATAAAGGTAGAACAACCATTTCTAGCACATCATAGTTGAATTACTCTTCTTACACCAAATACCTTATCATAGGACATAAAGTGCTTATTGCACTTAAGAACATGGCCTCTTCAAACTTGCTGTCAATAAGCCTGCGCCTCTCTGGCCTGAACACCTTCCCTGCAACAGAGAAGAGTCGCTCCATTGGTGGGTGCAGACTGCGGACGAAGCTGAGATGGCAAGGTAGGACTTGGCGGGAAAAATTAAAACGTCCATTCACAAGTACCACAATCCTGTAACTCTTCAAATATATGTAATTCACTCGTAATCATATTGCAATTAAAGACTACGACGATTTTTTGGATGGATTAAGATTACAATTATGATTACGAAATATAGAAGATGGATTACGAATATGATTACAGTATTTGAAAATGTATGATTACGATTACATAGGTATGAATATTTGGATTACGATTACGATTATGAATACACCGTAATCGTAATTAATTACGGATTACGAGGTTATGATTATAATCGGCCCCATATCTGGTTAAAAGTTTGTTTCTGAGAGTGAAATCCTACTAAAACTTTGAATCAAGTGAAGATCTCGATGTCTATGTACGTACGTGTAGCGTCTGGCGTTTCATTATTTTATCTTTCCTATATCAACTTTTCACGAGTGTGACCCAAAGACTTTGCCTTTTTCTATAGTCACCGTTAATAATTTCATACAAATGATTTTGGGAATAAAATTATAAGCGAATTTTAAGCTTACAAGCCACTTATAAACTTCCCAGTGAGTGCCTACGGATGTGAGACTCCAAATTTTGATGGCTGTAGTATTCTGAAAAAAGTTTTTAACTGACTGTCTTTCATTTACACACTTTGCTGTGAGTATGAGGAACAAGACGAAGGCATTTCAGAGAATTCAGAAATATTTCTTTCTTTTCAAATTCTCCTACACTTATGTTTTCAACACTTTTTCTGCTTTTCCAAGTTACCGCTTTGTGATTGTTGGTGCTGTTATCAGTCCATCTCAAAACTGTTTTCCATACTTCCGATATGCGCTAAATGCGTTTCCAACACTTAAAACTGTTCAGTCGAACAAAACGATACAGCCAGCGTTTCTGAACAAGATGTACAGTACATGTTACAGTCATGATTTAAAATTTTTTTCTCAACAGTCTCAGAAAATACGCAGGTTATGGGGTTTTATCCGTTCACTTCCACAATCCTGCCAATAGATTTTTACAGCTGGTTCGATCCAAGCCTGCCCACAAAGTTGCAGTAATTGTGTTTACGAGTCGATAAAGTTTGACTCTTTGAGGTAAAGGGTTGTTTCGAAGGACCCCCTGAATTATACTCTCAGGAAGGGTGTGAAAGTGTATAGGCTTACTGATGTTGATTACTTATGACTCAAACTATCAATTTGTTATTACTAATAAATTATGTATTTACGGTTTAGTCCTGGTAAACCACGAAAAACCAACTCTTCTTGAATCGGGGAAAAATTACAACAGAAGCTTTTGAAACTGTTTCCTGACCAGAAATGAATGCTGAATAACATGTCCAAAATTCGACAAAATTGGAAAGTGGAAACACCTTGGAAATGAGTGTGTAGTATGGCCGCTACGGTCCGTTTGGCTAAAAACGACCATTTCTCAATAGAGGCATTCTCTGCGAACATATAATGCGATCTTAAATAGTTTTTGGTGGTAAAATCAAAGTGAAATTTCTTTTAACGTAATCCACAAGTATCTTTAAAGAAGCAGTTATTGATTTTAAAGAGTTTAACTTATCATCCTACGCGACAAAACCTGCCAGTACAGACCAAGCCCAGTACAATACAATTTCAAGTGCTTATGTTGCTATTTAGTCTACGTTCAAGAGCCTTTCTCGTATAGTTTATCCAGGCACGTTTACATTTTATTTATTTTTATGGTACTTTCCTGTTATCCCGGACCCCAGACTTTTTGCCAGATTCGAACGCCACTTGCCAGATTGCTAAATTTCATTGGCAATTTTTTTGTTTTAAATGTTAAGTAACTAACCTAACCTAACCTAACCTAACCCAACCCCTGGTTAGGTTAGGTTAGGTTAGGTTTGGTTAGTTACTTAACATTAAAAAAAAATTGGCAATCTGGCAAGTGGCGTACGAATCTGGCAAAAAGTCTGGGGTCCGGGATAACAGGAAAGTACCATTTTTATTTTAACATTTCTTTATAACTGTTATAGCAGCCTCATCCCTGCTCTTCTAATATTGATACTTTTTTTTTTGTTTTCAGGAGCTGTTAACGTGTTACAGGAATAGTTGAATGTTCACAGTTATGCATTATTATTTGCAGGCCCACCGAGAGGGTGGGGATACCGTGGAAAAATTCCCTGGGTCCGGACCTCTAGGGAGCCCGGAAAGAGGGGGGATAAAATCTAAAAATATTAATAAAGCAACTGATTAAATAACAGAGAGGAAATATAATTAATGAACATACATTTTATAGAGATTATCATAGTCAAAATGAAACAGATAAAATATTATCCGCGATCCACCACTGCCCAAGACCGACTGACAGATCTGGGAACCATTGTAATTGAAAGCCAGTTAGCCCGTACTTTAAATTTCATCAGAATCATTTACCACTTTGCTAGAGAGAAGGCAAAGAAAGTACATTTCTAATTATGAAAATCTTGCAGTAAACAATTGTCTTGCCTGCATGGACTGGTACTGCATTTGTAAAGTGTATGGTGATAGAATTAATATAATTTATTCGAAAAATAAAATGGTCATTTTCTTCAGAGTTGTTTATTCATACTGTATGTTTTGAATAGTGAATTGGACATATAATAAGTTTGCTTGTTATGTACACAAAAGACATTCATAATAAAATACTGAGTAAACAGGGGGGCCCATATACCAATCCTTCCCCGGGGCCCATGGCAGCTCTTGACGGCCCTGATTAATTATTTCATTTGTAAGGAGTCCCTTGAATTTCAAGCATATGTCGTCACCCTTCGGGATAAGGGAGCGCAGTAAGGGTTAATGAAGCCAGTGAAGAGCATGGTAGTGATATTGTAGTGTCTCCAAGACAAAAGTGCACGTATTCTGTTGTCAAAGATTCATTGCCTTATCCAAAAACGGAGACAAGGAAAGTGCCATTAAAAGACGTGTTCGTGTAGCTGAAAAACCAATTGATAATCGGACGGATTGCTTATTCTGCGGAAAGTTTGCGATTTCTCTTCAAAACACTTTCGTACGTCGGAGTTCGTAAAAGTGAAAACTGATGTGTTTGCAGAAACGGTCAGTGCTGCAAAACCCAGTCTGATTAATGGTCTTTTCTGGTCAGAGAGAGAATAGAGTACTTCGTGTCTGATATACGCGCAGTTGATTGTATATCACCAATCCTGTAGTGTTAACTTTCGGACTTCCAGAGTACAGGAGAGCAAAGGTTGGCCAGCCAGAAAATGAGGAACAAAGGGACATTCCTTAAGATCTGCAGCGTCCTAGAAGCGAACGCTGAAACGCAGCTATGTCTGATCTGTTAGGAGCGATGGAAGATTTCCTCACAGGTACTGATTCGAAAGCATACGATATGGAACGACATGAAACGTAAACTCAGTGAATATTATGGTGGATGTATTTATATATCGGGTGAAGAAGGCCAACATGACGTGGCTACATTGAGGGAGACAGTGGATCATATACTGAGGTCGTATTGCAAGAAGCCGAAGATGCTGAGATTTCTCAAAGAATTCGGATCATCGAGACATCAGCGCGATTGATTGAAAGTGAAACTAAAACTCCTGTTCATTCTGTAGAAGATGAATACCCTTCCACTTCGGACTTCACTGTAGAACCAGCTCTTCAGTGCCTCCCCGATAGCTTCTAACTTCTGTGCTTGAAACTTTTTGTGGGGAAAGATGTCAGAAATAAAGCTGTTTCCATTGCTCAGTGTATCAAACAGGCAGTTCGTTCTAAGGCAGTAATTGCTTCCCTTCAAATTGGGCTCGCAATTCAAATGCATCACCATTTCAGATCGAAATATTTTACTGAAACCTTGAATGCAATGGAAATGTGCTTCTCTTACAGTAGAGTGAAATGAAAAAGTTTGAGCGTAATGCTGGCTGCATCAGTGGCATCAGTGTCTTTGGTGCAGTACAGAACAGCCAAGTTCTTTTAGTTACAGACAATGTTGACCATAGTATTCTCACCCTGGATGGCAAGAATGCATTCCACGGCATGGGGATGAATGCGGCAATAACACCACGCAAAACAGTTACTCGGTATCCCCCAGAATAATATTTCGGATTGAGGTATAAAACGAAAGCAGCAGTTGGCATTCATGTATACCAAGTTGCATCCAATCTCCTCAAAAGCATCAAGTTTCAAGCATTGTCTACAATATCTTCAACTGATGTGAAGCTTGACCTCCTCTGGCAACTGTCATGGCACTTTCAAACACCTAGACCCAACTGGTCAGGAATGATGCACGTTATACATAATGATCAACGCCTCCAATACCTGGGCCCTTCCTATGTAGTTTTTTTACCAATTATAGACATGAAACCTAACGACATGCATGCACAGGCATCCTCTCAACGTTAACGTACTTGAGTAATTTAGTCTCTTATGTCCCACAAAACAACAATATGAGAAGTCGTTTCATCTGAGATTCTGTTCCAGATTGACAATGCATTGGATACTAAGATGAGCCAGTTGTAGTCAAACTCGAAAAGAAGTAAACTATGATTTGCGTATCAGAGTATGGTGGGTGTTGCTCGTAAGCTCATCACTGTAATTTCAATAGGATCATGGAACTTGCATTTCCACGATGTTTATGAGAGTCTGCCAATTTTCGCAGCTGCTGGTCATTACAACTACTTGAAATCAGCATACTGGCACTTACAGAATATGGTTCACTTGCCCGCAGCTAATCCCACTGTCTTAGCATATTTGAAAATGGATTCCATGTGATACTAATAAGTGACAGGTACTGAGCTGGACTAGCATCCGACCTGGTGACTGAGCAAGTTCTGATGAGGTCATGAAAAGTACAGGTCTGACTAGGGGAAGTATGACTGAGGTACAGAGAGATTTGGGCTTTGTCAGTGCCACTGTCTTCAGAGTACAATCCTGCAATACAAGATTACACAGCTGTATCGTATTAATCATGTGAAAAGCACAAGCAAGTAACCGAGGCCAAAAGTGATTCAGAAAAAGTCTTCAGCAAAATGCAGTCATTCTTGCCATTTACACCTGACTCCAGCCTTCGGAACATTATAACAAGGTAACTACATACGCGGATGTGAATGTACATGAATTATATTCAGTCGGTATTCAGATGATAAGCAATCTTAGTAGCCAGGAAGTACACTATTTACTTACGCCTTTAAACGCAGCGACAAGGCTAAAATGCTGGTTTCTTTTTCTGTACTAAAGATTCAAGGAAATGAAAGAAACATAGACTTAGCACACTAGTGTTCTAAAGGCTGTTGGTGGTGATTTATACAAACTGAGTGACTGGAAGAAATGGTGAAGTACGAACTTTGCACTTATCCAGCTTCACTATTTGAGTCCTCCTGCATGCCCAGGAAAACTGAAAAGTCACAGCTTCTGGTATTATAGACGGCGTCCTGAAACTGGCCGGTTTTTGTTCGATAGTGGGTCACTACTACATCGCCATAAATGGAATAATCATGAAACATGTGACGCTACTGCAAGTTCCTATGTTACCTTCACAAGGTGCCATTATGGGGAGGTCATCATTGCATTTGACGGGTATGGAAACTCCCCATCCATAAAGGACATGATTCACCAACGAAGAAACAGGAAGTTCTCGAGCCCTACCATCAACTTCACTCCACACACAGAATCCATTGAAAAAAGCTTCCTGTGCAGTGATAGCAACAAACAGAAAATCATCCTTCTTATAGCAGAACATCTGAAGAAACAGAGTTGCATTGTTGTGTCAGCCGAAGGAGATGCCGATGTAGAAATTAAGGCGGCAGTAGTCTCGTCTTAGACTCATACTATAACGCTTGTTAGAGGAGACACCGATTTGCTGATTCTGCTCCTGCACCACGTTAGCCGAACCAAGTTCAAGCTGTGCTTCCGTAGTGACAAACAAGGAAAATAGCAAACCATACCTGAATGCTACTGGGCGAAGGCACCTACAAGCATCTATTGTTCTTTCATGTTTTCATCGGTTTCGACAGCACATCATGAATATTTAGGAACGGAAAGTCTACATTTCTGAAACTAATGAACGATACCAGTCTTCTTGAGTTGGCAGCAGTTTTCTCTCTGGTCAGACACATGGTGATATCGAACATGCTATGCAGAAGACAATGGTGTCACCGTTTTGAGGACAACCAAGCGGCTCCCTCACCAAACTTCTCTATCGCATGCTAGTGGACAAGGTCTCATCAGCTAGGTCTTTTGTTGCACCAGAACGTTTACTACCAATTGAATTAGCAATAAAATTTCACAGCTTTCGAACCTACTAGCAAATCATGGAATGGAACTGCAACAGCCAATCCATGAACCCTACAAACTGGGGATGGCTTTTCAAAGGAGGCACCCAGTTCCACCCAGTGATGTCAGATCTGCATCCTGCTCCTGAATCCCTTTTGGATGCGATCCTCTTCAATTGCAACACTGGTTGCAAGAAACATGGACTACCGTGCTCATCAGCATCTGGTCATTGCCAGACCAGTTGGTGCGACAACGGCGTGTCTATTGAACGTGTCGAAAATGAAGTTGGATTGGATAACCAAATACTTTGACTTTGACTTATGGAACTATTTGAGTATTTTTTAACTTGATTTATGGAACTATCTGACCTACTTTGTGTCATCGACCATGATTCTGTCATAATTTGACTTACTTAAATTTTTAATCTGTTACTTGTGTTCTCCTGTATCGGCCATATTACAAACTGATTTCCTTGGTGTTCTCATGGCCCACTTCTGTCGAATTTTGGATATATTATCTAGCAGTCATTTCTGTACAAGAAACAGTTTCAAAAGCTTCTGTTGGAGATTTTCCAGGTTCAGTCAATATTTCACCGTTACTAGTTCGGAAGGATTTGCTGTTGATGCAAATCAGTTTCGATTTATTATAATGAAAATCCTACTATGATTCAGTCTTAGCAATGATCTAAATTACAAGCATGGAAATTTTACCAAGAGTGTATCTTGGTTAGCAACAGTAAATTTACAGAACTTATAATCTACTTATTCTATGGAACTATATACACACGAAATAATCGCTAAACCTGATGTAGGCCTACAAGTCACTATGTGCCCTAAGTGACTAGTACGAATGTTCGTAACAATTTAAGTTTTATGACCTATAAAATCTCTATCTACTTTGTAAATGTTATCTCTCAATATAGTGTAACGAGCTAGTGTACCCAATACCGAATTGTAGACAACTATGCCATTTAGAATACAAAACCGATGTACATGCTTCGTAAACTAGAAATAAAGGTAGGTACCTGCAACACGGTTCCTATAACAAAATGTATCTAAATGTGTATTTGCAATATAAGCCACTATCAAATTTATCTTACAAATTCATCATAAATTGAACTATACTTATTATGAAATTATAATTTCAGTGTGGGTCAAACTCAATTTTATATGAACAAATTCAAGAGGATGTTAACGTTATAATCTCTAAAGCTGGCTTCAACTTCATGAGTGTAGTCTTAGATACACAGGGGAATCGTCGTGCACCTTCGAAGGTCCGAATGTTAAATCTTTAGGCCAAGGCTACACGAGCGACTTTGTCGGTGCGACGAAGTTGTAACCGGAAATCGCAAAGAATAGGTACTGTTATTTCCTATGGGGCAAGCTACACGGCAGACAGTCGCTGCGACAATTATTTTTTGTTGCATCCGGCTACATTGTATTGTTCCAAGTGCGGTAGGCTACACGAACGACTTTGTCACAGCTTCACTGTCACGTGGCATTTTAAAAACGAAGAAATCGCAGCGACTTGTCGCAGCCCATGTAGTTTGCAACAGCCACTGCGATTGTGTCACTAGGCTTCTTTTTCTTTCAAGAACTCTTCGTTTTAATATTAATGATCAAGAAAGGCGTATCTTCCTTTCTTGCTCGGAAACCAATTAAAATACGAGTTTCTGTCGGAAGCTCCTCCGGAAGACATATCCTTTCTGGCTGCTTCCCGGAGTTAGGTAAAACACTCCAACTCCAATTATAATATATCCAGAAATGGGCAAGATGCCTTATGAAATATATCTTATATACAAAATGCATTTTTTTACAAAATTTAATTTGGCCCTTAGCTTTAGGCTTTACTGAGCTCTCAAATTAACTAGAGATAAAATATAATATAAAAGTTATGATTAAACTATAATTAAAAATATGTAAATTCATGAATAAGAAGAAGTATTACGAAATTTGGAATACACAAACGAACTAATAGTTGAAAATAGAGTAGACCTATATACTCGTACAATCTTAAGTCACTATTATTGATATGAAACAAATACAAAGTCATTATTGTACATATGATGATACCAATACAGTACAAAGAATGGATTGTTAGACATGAGAAATACAAAGGACACCAAACAGCAACAGACCAGCTTCGTAGCGACCAGCCGTCTGTTTAAGAAGGAAGGTTAAAAGATGTAAAAAGTTTAAAGACAAGTTGTTTCCTAAAAGGCAAAGCAAAGAAAAGTGATTGAAAGGAAAAAAGGAAAGAAATTTAAAGACAAAGTGAACATTTTAAAGTAAAGAGGAGGCAATCCTAGTGAAAATTCTACTATACTTTTATGCTGTAACAAATGCTTATTACTGGGGATTTAAAGCAAGCTAATCCTATGTCGATGTCATTGATATCAATAATAAAAAGAACTGGTTCCAGAATTGATCCCTGGGGTACGCCGCTAGTTACACTTTTCTAGTTAGACGCTTTGCCGTTAATGACCACTCTTTGTTTACGTCCACTAAGCCAATTTTTATTCCATTTGAGAACATTACCATCAATTTCGTGGGAATGAAGTTTAGCTAATAATCTCCTATGTACTTTATCAAACGGTTTATGAAAATCGAAATATATAACATCTACTGTTTTACTCTCGTCGGATATATTTACAATTTACAATATCATTAAAGAAATCGAGCAGCTTAGTAAGACAAGAACTATTATGTCGAAAGCAGTGTTGAGAATCTTTGATTAATTTATTAATATCTAAGTGATTAACTATTTTTTCCCGAACGAATGACTGACTCCATAAGCTTACCAACTGAAGTCAGCCTAATGGGATGATAATTTTCCGGAAGCGATTTGTCCCCTTTTTAAAATATTGACGTAATGTTTGTAAGTTTCTAATGGAACGGAACTTCTCCAGACTGTGACGATTTATTATTATTATTATTATTATTATTTAATATATATGTGAAAGGAGAGACTATTGCGCAGTTCATGTCTTTAATTACCCTAGGATAGAACTATCTGGTGCAGGATTTTTATTAGGATTAATTTTACCTATGGCCGAGAGTAGTTCAGTTTCACTAATGGTAAAATCGCGAATCACTGACACTGACCATGATTACGGGAATGGGAATGTTGTTCATATTTTCGTTTTAGTGAAGACGGAAGAGAAGAATTTATTTAAAACTTCCGTCATTCGTAAGTCATCGTAAGTTTGTTCGTTGTTTTCGCCTATGAGTGGACCAACAGTCCGCGAAGCTACTTTTTTATTCCAAACATAATTATAGAATTTCTTCGGATTCGATTTAATTTGGTTCATTATATATATATATATCTTATAGTTGCGCTTACTTTTTCTAATAAGCTTTTTGCTTCGCCTTCTCAATAGCTCGTAAGCGTTTTCATCGGACAAGTTATTTGTTTCTTTAAATTTGAAATACGCGTTCCTTTTTAACGTTAAGCTACTTTTAATGTCAGTATTCCACCATTTAGGTTTAACAGACTTCGCCAGTCTCTTTTTACGTAATAGGATATTACTCGATTCTACACGTTTAAAATAATTAAAAAAAGAAATCCATGTGCCATTCGTATCATCGCGCGATAGAGCCTCATCCCAATTATGGGTCGAAAGTTGCAGTTTCATGTCACGAAATTTAGCTTTTAAAATCCAAAACGTATTCCAGAATCCAGACTCTCCGAATTATGAACATTAACTTTACTTCTCTACCAGTGATTATAGGCAAACAACACTTGAAATTAGTCTCCTACAGAGCTATTATCAATTACGTTTTAGTAACACACCCGCCCATCTCAGTCCCCACCTTGGTGCGACTGGGAGGGAGCCCCTCTAAACGACTAGGGTACGCCTAAACGGCTAGGGTAACTTGCATCAAATTTAGTATACAAATTAAGGGAGAAGCAGGGAAGGTTTTAGCAATACATTCGCCCCTCCCAGTCTTCCCTTAGGTTGTGTTTCGGATTCAACCGAGCGAACTTAATCTAGTCTAACTGGCTAATATATTTATTCACCCCCAAAACTGAATATTAGCCGATTAAGCTAGACTAGGTTGGTTAAGCTATGTTAAGTTTAGTTAGTTAAGTTAGGTTGGTTAGATATGATTCGGTAAGTAATTATGGAATCCGAACTGCATTTGGATTCTAGAATTTTATGGAGTTGTTAGCCACCTCGCGCCAGGGTCGTTTTTAAGGAATTTTTACTAGTGGGCCACTTTAAAAAAAAAGGGCACATATATCTAGAAAGGGCAGACGCAAGTACCTGGCATTTATATTAAAATATAAGTTAGTTAGATAGCGGATAATTATATAAAAATCAAAGGAATTTAAGGAAACGCATTACAGTAGATGCAAAAATGGTAATTTCTATTAAATAAAAGTAGTAGCAGACAATATTTATTGAAAAGACCAAAGAGATATTTCAAACATACCGCTATACTGTAGCTCAGCATTGACAAAAATTGTGAAAATATAAGGGCAAATAGGTACAAAACATTTTGTGGAATGTAGATGATAGAAGCGTGTGGCAGTTACGTAATATTTCGTACTAGAAAATAACTATCTTAAAATGAACCTTGCTAGAATCAATATTTTTACTCCAAAGCTTAAAATTGACTAGTGGGCCAATAGACTGTGACGAGTGGGCCAAATACGAGGGCGAGTGGGTTATTTGGCCCACTAGTATATACGTTAAAAAAGTCCCCGCCTCGCGCCCCGCATCGACCGCGTTTTAGTGCGACCCACTTTTAAATAATTTAAATCAACGATTCCCAAACCCGCGATACGCCGAACTCTTTCGGGTGATACGCGAGAGAGTTATAAATACGCAACTTGCTTATTACTAATAACTTTGACGCAATGGCGTAGCTCGGGGGGGGGGGGGGACTGAGGGGGCGACTGCCACCCGTGATCGGAAAAATATCTGACCCGCTCGGAAATCTAGAACCGGTTGTAAAAATTTTTTGGCAATAAAGGAGAGAGAGACGGAGAGATACATTTCCTCGTGGCCAATTTTAAATTCAGCTTCTCGTAATAATACATTATATTATAGCACGCGCTAAGCCCGTGAGGCAGTGGCTCGAAAAACGTATATTAGTCGCGGAAAAGCTGCCAAATTTGTCCAGTCAGGAATTTATAACATATTTGTCCCCGCTGAAAAAAGACGACGCTACGCCACTGCTTTGATGATATTGTTTTTCAAAATTAATATTTATAGATGAATAACCGGCAACCATTCCGACTGCGGTTTTCCATACTATACAATTTGCGGTCCAGCTACATTTCAAATTATTTAACGATAATGCGCGAGGCCAAAATCAAGGTTTTGATTCAGTACAAATATCGATCCATCATTAGAATAAATATAACGTTCGAGATAAGGCTGAAAATTCAAGATTAAACACCGTTTTTTGGTAAGTGGTACGCGCATCTTCTTTCCTTAATCGTGGTACTTAGAAGAAAAGCATGGCGGCAAAAAGTGTTACGTCGACTTAAAAAGGTCGGGAACAGTTGGTTTAAATCATCGTATTTAAATGACGAGTAAAATTAGTTTTTGGCGACGGGGATTGACATTCGTGAAATGTATCTTCTATCAAATATACCATTTTAAAATACGAGTTACGGATAAAATTGTATGAAAGATACGAGATATAAGATACTTTTATATTTTCCTTCAAGATACAGATACAAAATACAGTATAGATACAGATATAGTATCATCGACACTGACCATCTCTGAATATATATCTGTTTATTTAAAAATATCGCGTATCTTTTAGATAAATAAATTCGACACGGGTGACTGAGACATTTTTTTTTATCTCGAAACGGTAGTCGAGAATGAACAAATAAACGACATCATACACTCGGTACGCGGAAAGTACTTCCAGAAAACGATCATACAAAGGACATTTGGGGTGTTTATGCGTAATAATAAAAAATAATTTAAATTGCCTAATAACTTAAATTATATTTATGTTAGTAAGAATAAAAGGATCACCTGAAGATCAGGGCCCCAGCCTTCTAACACTTCTAACACTAAATATTAAAAATCAAAGATTTAAGCAGTTAAGATGTAGTTAAGCAGTTAAGATGTAATCTCATTAAGGTAAATATTTTTCACATTATATTTCTATTTAAGGTAAATATTATATTATATTTTATTAGTAATTTTTTCACAAATTTTTTTTTGGCGCATCCGAATTAAACCTAACCTAAAAATGGCACGCATCAAAAAATGGTTGGCCACCACTGATTCAGTACAGTTGGTTAGGTTAAGAAGTTACTACTTAACCTAACCAATCGTTAGGTCAACTGTACGCCCTTGACGATTGGTTAGGTCGTGATATTTTCGTTAGTTAGCCTTATAAAGCTAACTAAAGAAGGCTGGGGGCCCTGATCTTCAGGTGATCCGAATAAAGAAAATGGAATCAGTGTATCCAGGCCACCATGTGCAGTGTAAAGAAAGAAAAGAAGTTACACTGAAGCCGGACAATTTTTTAAATCCACCTTCATTATTTCATTTTCAGTAAACTGGTTTGTCTACCCGTGTTTAGTTTAGTTTAGAGAGAGAAATGTAAAGGTAGATGGTCAATAGAAATTGATTTAAGCAAGTTGATTATTGATCATTATATTATAATTAATTATAAAAAGTTTAATACAATCGAACAGACGAATTCCGAAATGATAAATACATATTTCAGTTTGGCTACGATACTTATCGATCGAACTTATGGATCACCTGAAGATCACGGACGCCAGTCTTCCTTAGTTAGCCTTATAAGGCTAACTAACGAAAATATTACGACTTAACCAAACCAATCGTTAGGTCAACTGTACGGCGTACGCCCTTGACGATTGGTTAGGTTAAGCCGTGATATTTTCGTTAGTTAGCCTTATAAGGCTAACTAAAGAAGGCTGGGGGCCCTGATCTTCAGGTGATCCGAACTTATTGTATATTACGAGTCCCATAAATCTACAGGGTGTTCGAAAAGTCACGTCACCCCCTACAAGATATACATATTGTAATACAATTTTATTTTTGTGTGATTAATTGTATTTATATGTGGTTGGGTAGGTGTAATTTAAGAAAGAAGTCACGGAGCAAATGTAGTTTACGTTCCCCTTCACGCAAAAAGGCACACAAACTACACTAGGATCTTTAGGAGACATTTTTTTTATGAATTCATCAAATAAAAAGTTAAAACTAACGAAAATATTACGACTTAACCAACCAATCCTCAATATATATATATATATATATATATATATATATATATATATATGACGATTGGTTAGGTTAAGTCGTAATATTTTCGCTCGTTTTAAAGTTTTATTTGATTAGGTATACGCGGACAAAGTTGGGGAACGCAAACTACACTAGGATAATGTAGGGGAACGTAAACTACACTAGGATAATGTAGGGGAACGTAAACTACACTAGGATAATGTAGGGGAACGTAAACTACACTAGGATAATGTAGGGGAACGTAAACTACACTAGGATAATGTAGGGGAACGTAAACTACACCAGCCACCACAGGGGGATGTAAACTACACTTGCTCCGAAGTCACTCGCAACAATTACTTTAATTACAGTAAATACAGTTACTAATGAAAGATATCTGTGTATTCATAGATTTCATATCGTTTCTGCACGTCTGTATCGCTTAATTCATTAACAAATGATGGGCGGTATGGTTTTATGCCGAGAGCTTTTGTCACGTGATCTCTCATTGTGGACATGGGGACTGCAAGTTCTTGTGATCGTTTCCGAAGTGATTTTTTCGGTGAATGAGCCACCGATGCAATCACAACTTCACATTGTTTTCCTCGCGTTGTTGGTCTTCCCGACCGTGGTCTGTTCTTGATGGAGCCAGTTTCAAACAGCTTTTTCTCCCAGCGTAATACCGTCTTGTTTGGTGGTGCAGCCTTATTGAATCTTGTGCTGAAATCATTCTGGAAATCATGCATCGTTTTGCCAGTATATGACCTTTCATGAGCCCATGTGCTCATCACTATCCTTTCTTCCAGAGTGTAAGTGGACTGGTCTGCCATTGTTCACACAACTCTAATATCTGGAAAAGAAAAAAGTCAATGAATCACATATAAATTCCATTAATCACACAAAAATAAAATTGTTATTACAATATGTACAGTTGCCCGAATATGTAATGTTCCTCGCCTCACACACGACTCCGTGCATGTGGCAACGCCGCAGTGATAGTCAAGGTACCCCAACTGGGGGAAGGTGGGATGGAGGGGGAGACAACCGAGTCCAACATATAACACAGACATATATATCTAAAGGACAAATGAAGGTAATTATTCGTTTTAGTGCTTTTTCTCCTTTCTGAACCAAAACACATTTTTCTGGTGTTTTTTGGTGTGATTTGTTCAAATCTGAACTTCGTTTCTTTGGGAAATGAGCCGTTTTTGAGAAATTTTAAAATTGAAAATTTCTCAAAAACGGCTCATTTCCCAAAGAAACGAAGTTCAGATTTGAACAAATCACACCAAAAAACACCAGAAAAATGTGTTTTGGTTCGGACTTAACTTAACCTAACTTAACCTAACTTAACAACCTAACCTAACTCAACCTAACTTAACCTAACCTAACAACCTAACCTAACCCGCGTTTTTTCGCAATTTCTAACCTTCAATAGCAGCGTTGGGGTGTTTATACAAATGAGCGGCGACCAACAGGAATAAATAGACGATTTCGCCAGGCCCACAAATTTGAACTCGTTGGCCTAGGCCGCCCTAGCCAATGCTCACAGACGTCGAAGCAAAAACTCCTCCAATTAACTGCACTTTCGGAAGCCAACGCTAAATAGAGCTGTGCATCTAGCTTTGTCAAGAATAACCCAACGTACAATAATAAATATCTTGTATTAATTGATAGTAATCCAAATCACAACCTCCGCAAACCATAGTGAAAAGCAAACTAAAAAAGCATTTTCGAATGAGGAGATTCAAAATGTACGTCTCCGATTGGTCGGATAAGGTCACGTGAAACAAAAACCAGATTTAATTGGCTGATTTGACCTATGTTTCTTAATTTTGCCACGAGATGTCTCCCCATAAAACTGGAGAGGACGAGGACGCAAAATTTTAACCAGCGGAAAGAGCTAAACACTCGGTCAATGGCCTATAATGGCTGCTTTTTACGTCTAAATTTTTTTTTTTTCCATAAAAAATAATTATTACATTTCCTTGATTTTTATCAGTTTCCCTGAGGTTTCAAGGTGTCCTGAATACGAATTTATATGTTAAATTGTCATAGAATGTCTCTTTCTATCGAAAACGAACAAAGCATTAAAACGAATATTAACCCAATTGAATGTGTGTATTCATTCATACAGGTAATTATATTGTAATGTCTGTGTTCATAAAGATAAACAATTAATATGTTCGCATACAGAGTTGAACTCCTTGTAGTTTACTAGTCTTATAGAGTAATAAGGTTCCATTATAATTACTGCAAGTCTATATGAACAGCTACCACAATACAACTTTGGTGCTACTATAGCGTGATTCCTACCTCGATTTGGCGGTCTACGTTTTAATTATAGCTTCTTACCTTGTTTACTAATTGCTTGTTTACATTCCAATGTCCATCGCCCTTGACGATTGGTTAGGTTTAGTCATGATATTTTCGTTAGTTTTAACGAAAATATCGTGACTAAACCTAACCAATCGTAGGTAGACCACATACTATAGTAGCACCGAAACTATTTTTTAAATAAATAAAATTGAATAATAAATAGCGTTTTATATTTACTATATTTTCATTTATACCTTGGATAGGAATCACACTCTACAGTACTGTAGTTTCGAACCAAAACGGGTAGGAATCACCCTATCTAAGTATCGAAGTCACCGGTAGGAATCACGCTATAGTAGCACCACAACTTTTTATATACTAGTGAATTTGACCCAGAAATAGACATTACACAACCATTTACAATTACATTACAATAGTTTATAATATTTAGAGATTAGCTAGTCGACAAAATGTAAATTTATGGACAACTTAACTTATTATGCTTTGCCATTTTTGTGAATGTAAAATATTTTTATATAATTACACTTTGAAATGAGTATAAATTATCATAGTGTTTTTTGGTGTTCAATTTTCTGTAAATATAGATTTTGTTTTGTAATGAAAATTTTAAAATTTCAAATAATCAGTAAATTTGGTCGATGCCAATGCTCAAAAAATGGCCGATTCTGCCAATGCCGATGAATCAATACACCACTAATTTTTATTGATTTTGCTAATTTTGAGGGCCAGGTTCTTTACTGGTAAATATAGTATTCAGTTTGATGTAATAACATGTTTTATAGATTTAATGATTCACACATGTTGTTTATACTTTCATGTAATCCCAAGTTTATTTGTTAAACTTTAATACAAAAAATGTCTCGTCTTCTAATTTTTTTACAGATAAGATGGTATAATGGCTCCAAATAAAGAAATTTCATACAAAAATAGGTTGAAAATTATTGTTCTCAATAAAGAAGGCAACACTCAAAGACAAATCGCTGCTAAAACTGGAGTATCATTGTCTACTGTTTCCAAAACACTTTCTCACCACTCACAAACTGGGCATGTGAAGAACAAAACAGGTTGAGGATGGAAGCGAAAAAGATCTAAAAAGGATGATGAGTACGAGTATATGATAATGATGAGCAAGCTAATAGAAAGAAGACTGGTGGGTAGGGAAGGGGAATGAGGGAGTGTGTAGGTTGGTTGTGTAATGTCTATTTTTGGTTTAAATTCACTAGTATATAAAAAGTTGTATTGTGGTAGCTGTTCATATAGACTTGCAGTAATGATAATGGAACCTTATCTATACTAATAATTGCGACGGTCGAACTGCCTGCGAACTTTCTTTGTTTCTTATGGCCGGCCAAACCACAGGCCAGATTTGGATGAGACTTGGGAGATTTATATATTTCAGTGTTCCTGAGGATGTCATTAGACGAAAGTGCTTGAGCACCATTTTGTGTTTCCTTTTTCCTTCGTGGTTATTTTTATCATAAATATTACTCACGTGTTACTTTTGTGAAATAATTTTCATATATATATATATATATGACCTCGGAGGCCGACGCCACACAGCCTATATTCTTCCCCGGCCTCAGTTACCCCTCTCTCCCAAGTCTCATCCAAATCTGGCCTGTGGTTTGGCCGGCCATAAGAAACAAAGAAAGTTCGCAGGCAGTTCGACCGTCGCAATTGTTAGTATAGATAAGGTTCCATTATCATTTCTGCAAGTCTATATGAACAGCTACTACAATACAACTTTTTGTATACTAGTGAATTTGAACCAAAAATAGACATTACACAACCAACCTACACACTCCCTCATTCCCCTTCCCTACCCACCAGTCTTCTTTCTATTAGCTTGCTCATCATTATCATATACTCGTACTCATCATCCTTTTTAGATCTTTTTCGCTTCCATCCTCAACCTGTTTTGTTCTTCACATGCCCAGTTTGTGAGTGGTGAGAAAGTGTTTTGGAAACAGTAGACAATGATACTCCAGTTTTAGCAGCGATTTGTCTTTGAGTGTTGCCTTCTTTATGGAGAACAATAATTTTCAACCTATTTTTGTATGAAATTTCTTTATTTGGAGCCATTATACCATCTTATCTGTAAAAAATTAGAAGACGAGACATTTTTTGTATTAAAGTTTAACAAATAAACTTGGGATTACATGAAAGTATAAACAACATGTGTGAATCATTAAATCTATAAAACATGTTATTACATCAAACTGAATACTATATTTACCAGTAAAGAACCTGGCCCTCAAAATTAGCAAAATCAATAAAAATTAGTGGTGTATTGATTCATCGGCATTGGCAGAATCGGCCTTTTTTTGAGCATTGGCATCGACCAAATTTACTGATTATTTGAAATTTTAAAATTTTCATTACAAAACAAAATCTATATTTACAGAAAATTGAACACCAAAAAACACTATGATAATTTATACTCATTTCAAAGTGTAATTATATAAAAATATTTTACATTCATAAAAATGGCAAAGCATAATAAGTTAAGTTGTCCATAAATTTACATTTTCTCGAGTAGCTAATCTCTAAATATTATAAACTATTGTAATGTAAATGTAATTGGTTGTGTAATGCCTATTTTTGGTTCAAATTCACTAGTATATAAAAAGTTGTATTGTGGTAGCTGTTCATATAGACTTGCAGTAATTATAATGGAACCTTATTACTGTATAAGACCAATAAACTACATGGAGTTCAACCCCGTATACGAACATATTAATGTTTATCTTTATGAACACAGACATTACAATATAATTACCTGTATGAATGAATACACACATTCAATTGTCCTTTAGATATAATTATATGTCTGTGTTATATGTTGGACTCGGTTGTCTCCCCCTCCATCCCACCTTCCCCCAGTTGGGGTACCTTGACTATCACTGCGGCGTTGCCACATGTACGAAGTCGTGTGTGAGGCGAGGAACATTACATATTCGGGCAACTGTACATTTTGTAGGGGGGTGACGGGACTTTTCGGATACCCTGTATATTTAGGTTTCTCTCAAATTACGAGAAGGAATACGTACACTGTTTCGACGTTGGTTAAATCTCCTCCTGAACGCGGGGGACGGTCACTCGTCTAACTCCTGAACAGACCAAACGTTGCTTAACGTCGCTGATCTAACGGGAAGCGGCGTTGCGACGTGGCCACGACGTATCCCCCCAAACTACGATATGTTGTTAAATTTGTTAGACATAAAATATTTAAAAAATTAGTGTTCCCGAAATATATTTCTTGTCTCTTGAATAAAGATCTGAAATTTAACCATTATATTTTATTTACCTTTTTTCATTGTATGATACGCGGGTCGTACTGCGTCATAATATCGAACGCGTAAACTTTCTAAATACTTGAAAAGTAGGTCGAAACTTAAGACAATTTTGGCCTGTGAAGCGCGTCCGCTCGCCGAACGCAGTTTACAACTGGATCAAACATTTGTATTATATTATGGAATTATACTCATCTCTTAAAATTCTCCATATACGAGTATTTGTAAATAAATAAATAAATGTTTCGCCTTAAATGTACAAATATTTTAAAAAGGATTGAAAAAATATGGGATTAACTGTGGCTTTTAAACTTCAAACACAATTTTGAAATGTACAAAACAAAAACAGGGCATCTGACTATATATATATATATACACTATATATATCAGGCATGGGGTAATTGTAATTTATAATTGTAATTGTAATTAATTACATTAGGAAACCAAGGTAACTGATACAATTACAGTCGATTACTTTGAATTACATGAATATTAAAATTAATGGGTCATACTTATAGTTTAAACTACTTGTTCATGATGTGTGAGGGAGCTTTCTTTTGAAATAAAATGTTATTCTTTTTATTTGAAATAAAATGTTACATTTATTTTAAATGTTCCTAATTAAAGTGCCAGTTTTTTTGCCTTTATTATTTTGATAAATAAATGCCAGTTGTTTTGTCTTATATTAGTGTTTTTTGAGTGCCTTATCTTTGGTTTCATTAAACCATATCACATACGTATGTCCAGTGTCCAACTGTCCACAGCAAGAACTGCTTGATGAAAAATACAGTTCCTTGCGATGTTAAAAAAAAAAGAGAGTACATTTTATTGACCTAATATGATATATCTAGTTTTCATTGAAGATGATGATGGCCAAAACTGAAAATGGAATTGAAATACTTTGGTAGAAAAGCATGACAAATCAAATAGTGGGTATTTATGAAAAAATGCACTTCTTTGTAAATGTAATTGTAATTAATTACTTTACTAAGTAACTGTAATTATAATTGAGAATATGTCAAGTAATTGTAATTAATTACATTGACCAAGTAAATGCCCCATGCCTGATATATATACACAATATATATATATATATATAGTCCCGTTCCATCGCGCACATGCGTTCCTACAGCCTGCTTGATCGAGTGGCACGCGATGGAGATTCTTCAGTATTAAATGAGGAAAAGTAGGTTGTATCCCAGACCCCCCTCCCCACCAAATATTCATCATAAACTATAACATCCTAAAAATTTACTATATAAACACTATACAAATATTATACATATTTAATTAATTAATACATTTAATTAATTGATTAGTAAAGCAAACAAACGTTTTCAGTAAAATTTTGGATACTCACCTGACGGAGAACGTTTTGTGGCAGATATGGAGGTCGGGCTGAAATTTACTGGGTTTGCGCCTGTGATCGGCTCGCGCGGTGAGCTATATAGCGGTTAGATGCGTGATGAAGGGAATATATATATATATATATATATATAAAACTGAAGTCGAGTATGTGATAATTCAAAGATGTAGTGGGGTAACACTTGGTACCGCGGAACGTTAAAAAATTACATAAAAAATAGAGCCCTGCGAATCACAATTTTTTTTCGAATCAAATCTCGAATCACATCATCCCAAACAATTCAAATCGAATCGAATCAAGTGTACACATATAGATTAGTGTGTTTCTACACACAATTAGTAATAAGCATAAAATGAATGAAATATTCTTGAGAAGGACAAAGTAAATCGTTCTAAAAAAATGTATTCATGAGGAGGAACAATGGTATTAAAGTATGATAAAAGTGTTATTGCGCAAGAGCTTCGTCTCAGTATATAGACTGAATTATTATAATCTAAGTAAAAAGAAAAGTGTTTATTTACGAAAGTGTTCTTCAAAACAACATCACTCATGTTCTTTACCAGACTTCATGGAGATTCGAAAATATCGAATCGGAGCCCAAACTAACGAATCAAATCGAATCCTCTCTCCCGATTCGAAATCAACTCGAATCTCGAAGTTTCGCAGGGCCTTAATAAAAAACTCAAAAAAATTTTAGTATCGAAAAAAAAGTATGTTGGTCGTGATTAGGTTAGGTTACGCTAGGTTAGGTTAGGGAAGTTTAGTGAGTACCTCACTATTTAATGACTTAACAAACACAACAATTGCGTCTCGAACACTTATCACACCCTTCTCAGATTTTTTATGCAGGAAGGAGGGGCCAAGGGCGAACGCCCGCGAAAGTGCCTCCCCCCCCCCCGCATAGAAGAAGAAGAGCGCCAAAATCAAGGTCCAGGGTTTTAGAGATGCCTAGCCACTCTGCGTTTGAAAGATTAGACGTCATAGACAGGAGGAAAGATGGATTGAGGAAGACTGTTCCAGAGTTCACCGTTTGAGTAGACGAAAGATTAAAAATACCGATTAACTCTTGTGTTAGAAAGTTGGACGGAAAAGTAATGAGAAAGTGTCGAATGTCTGGTGTTGCGCGCTCTCCTTAAAGGAGGAGGTATGCAGTTAGGGAGTTCAGAAGAGCAGTGTCCGTTATAATAGCGATAGTAAAAAGAGAGTGAGGCAACATTGTGGTGAATAGGGAGGGATTAAAAACAATGAGTAAGAGGCGGGAAATTGATGAGACGAAAAGACTTTGATTCCACCCAGTCAATTGAAGCTGTGTGGGTTGAGCCACCCCGTACATAAGAAGCATACTCCATACAGGGGCGAATAAGACCTTTATACAGAGACAGCAACTGAGTGGAGGTGAAGAAACTGCGGAGGCGGTACAGCACACCTAACCTCTTAGAAGTTGTTTGGGAAAGAGAGTATATGTGATCTTTCCTAGAAAGATCACGAGAAAAGGAAACGCAAAGAGAAAGGATTGAGTTGTGTGTTGTTGAAGGTAAGGGAATAGTCGTGTGGAAGATTGTGACGCGTAGACAGACGGAGGATCTTACCTTAGTTTATGAGGCATTGAAAACCACAAGGTTTTCTCTGCCCCAATCAGCTATAGCAGAAAGATCAGAGGTCAGGTGCTCCATAGCCGTTCTACGCGAATCATGGAGTGACTGTTGAGAGGGACGCTTTGGGAAGCGAGTGGAGAAGTGAAGAGTGGAATCATCGGCATAGCAGTGAATAGGACAGGAAGTGCGAATTAAAAGATCATTATTAATAAATAAAAGGAAAAGCTGGAGAAGAACAGTGGCCATCTACAACCGCAGCTATAGATCGGCCAGAAAGAAAATAAGAGATGAAGGCACAGACAGAAGGGTAGAAATCGAAGGAGGGCAGTTTGGAAATTAAAGATTTGTGCCAGACTCTATCAAAAGCTTACGAAGGTTACACCGAAATCCCGAAAGGAAGATCTATAGATCTACAGAAGCTAAGGCTAACAAAGACCCTAAGATCCACACTAAGGTTAGCCCGAGAGAAAGAAGAGAATAGTGGGTTAAAAGAAGCGAATAAGGGGTTAAGTAAGTAGCAAAACCTATCATTCGTGAGTTAACATTCATTCAGAAAAAGAGAGAGCAAGACTCACCATCATCATCCGCCGGCCACTGCCAAGTCGGAAAAATAATAGAAGAGAATAGGAAAGGGGTGAAAGATGAAAAGAAGTAAAATAAGAACGCTTACAAACCATGCAAACACAGTCTTAACTCAAACACTCATACCATGCAAACTACAGACATGCAAGTAAAGAAGATAAGAAAAGAGAGAAAAAAAAAGTATGAAGAATATAACAAAAGTGGCTTAGTTTACGCTACGAGCTACATCTAAGTTCGTGTTAGTCTAATTTTTTTTTCGGAACCAATACTGACGATCTGAAAGAAGATTGTGAGAAGAGAGGTGTTTAAGGATCTTCCTATTAAGGATAAATTCAAAAACTTTAGAAAGGCAAGGAATCAAAGCAATTAGACGATAGTTGGAGGGTTGTGAGCGGTCACCCTTCTTTGGGACAGGTTGAATGAAAGCGAACTTCCAGCAAGAAGGAAAAGTACCAGATGAGAGACAAAGACGAAAGAGTTAGCCTAGGCAGGGTATCAGTACTGAAGCACAGTTCTTAAAAAGAACAGGAAGAACACCATCAGGACTGTACGCCTTCTTAGAGTTGAGCCCAGATAGGGCAGAAAGAACATCTTTGGAAGGGATTCTACTGTAATTTCGAACATAATAAAGTCAGAGGGGGGAGGAGATGGAGGAACAAGGTCGAGTTGGAAGCGAAAATTTGATTGAAGAGTTCAGCTTTGTCAGGAGAAGAGACGGCAACTGAGCCGTCGGAATGGAAAAAATGAGGGAAAGAAGAGAAAGTAAAGTTGTTGAAGAGGTTCTTAGCTAGATGCCAGAAAGAGCGAGAAGAATTAGAAATAAATAGGTTTTCACATGTTCTTAGAAGTAAACGTCCTTTGCATGATTTCTATGTCTGCAATGTTTCTTTTTCTGTATGGACTTGTGAATACTAAGCAATACTCAATTATTGGTAGGACTAGACGTTTCTATAATTTTAACATGATGTTTGTTTTTCTGCTGTGGAAGCTCCTCCAGATAATTCACATTACTTTTCTAGCTGTTGCGATTTTGATGTTATTGTGCTCTCTGAATTCTGCATCCGATGGCATTATCCCTCCAAGATCCCTGACTAGTGGGTTTGGTGTTATCTCTTTGGCTTGCAGTGTTTTGTACCATTTATTCTGTCGCACCTTGTTGTTACCTTATCTTAGAAGTTGGACTCTTTCTTCGTTGAACTTTACATGCTGTTTTCTTCCTACTTGAATACTGTTTCAATAACGTTTTGAGATTTCAGATTTGACGCCATTTATTACCATACTGCGTTCTTTAAGTCAGAAAATTAAATATCCATCGTCCCAGCTTCCCAGTAATTCCTGTATTCTGAAGTTTGTTTGCCATTGTGTGTGTGTGATTTTAGCAAAATCAGGACATATTACATCAACGTTTTGTCATCGACACAATGTTTCCAGTATTTTCTCCTGGTGGTCAATAACTATGATAGGTATGATCTTCCAGCTCTGAAACCATGTTGATGCGAACTGAATAAAAGGTATGATCTTCCAGCTCTGAAACCATGTTGATGCGAACTGAATAAAAGGTATGATCTTCCAGCTCTGAAACCATGTTGATGCGAACTGAACAAAAGGTATGATCTTCCAGCTCTGAAACCATGTTGATGCGAACTGAATAAAAGGTATGATCTTCCAGCTCTGAAACCATGTTGATGCGAACTGAACAAAAGGTATGATCTTCCAGCTCTGAAACCATGTTGATGCGAACTGAATAAAAGGTATGATCTTCCAGCTCTGAAACCATGTTGATGCGAACTGAGTAAATTCTTTTCTTGTAGGTAGCAAGCAATTTTGCCTCTAATTACTTGTTCGAAGTACTTTATAAAGTGGAAGGTGAGAGCAACTGGCTGATAACTTTTAGGCATTGTTCAGTTACCTCCTCTGAATAAGATGGCAATGTTCGCGTTCTTTAATGGAGTTGGAATTTGTCCTGTGTCGAGTGATTTTCTCCATAGTAAGTATGGAGGTTTGGCAATACTTTCTTTACATTTCTTCAGAAACGTGACACCCTATGTGTCTGCCTTGCTGTTGAATTTTCTCGTATGTGTAATAAAGCCTTAATTACGTCTCCTTTCAAAAATTCTAAATCTATTAATAGATTCGTGTCCGAACTTGTTCTTGGCTGATTTATATCTATGTCAAAGAAACATGGATTTTCTACTTTTTTCTTGAACTTAGGGGTGCTAAATACAGAGTTAAATTGTTCCTTAAGCAGTTCATTTTTTATGTTTTTTGTTACCTTGTTTTCCTCCTCGTTTGTCTTGCGGATAAATTTTTGTTTCAGGTCCATTTCTGTTTCGCATAAATTTCCTCTAGTTTGAGTCTCCTTGCTTCATACTGCGTCTGTGGAGAATTTTTACGATTTGTTTCCGTTGTCTAAATAATGTCCTGACTATTGCTTCGAGCTTGCTACATTTTTTTTCGTCTCTTCGAAACATATTTCAGCAATATGGGTTTGATTTTGTTTTCTATTGTAAATGGTATTACTGCTGGAGTCTTCTTGTGAAGTAGCAATTTTCAACTTACTTTCTTTAAATCTTCATTTATACTTTCCCAATCTACTTTCTTTGAATTTATATTTAAACAGTTAAATATTCATTCTGACTCTGGGATGCGTTTTTCAACCCCTAGTTGTTAATTTTAACTGCATATCGATTAGAGCATGGTCAGAGAAATTTGCGTTTGTTACCTTTTTATTTATTATTGTGTCATTGTTATTTGTCAAAATTAAATCCAAAACGTTCTCTTTTCTAGTCCTAGTGGTTTCACAGATTTCTTGGGTAAGTGCATAATGTTCCATAATAACTAATAGCACTATTGCCTGGGTTCTATCACCTTTTGTAATATTACCTTTAAACTTCTTAACATATGTAACTTCGCCATTTTTCTTCCATGTTATGAATGGAAAGTTCAAATCCCCACAAATTAAAATATTTCGTGCTGGGATTTCAAGTGATTTTAACATGTTTTCTATTTCATTTGTAACGATTTGGAATTCACTTTTAGTGGTGTTTTGCGGTCTGTACACGTTCATAATAATTAGGTTCAGTTCGTTTACTTCTAAAATAAGAATTTCGACCGTGCTGTTTGATTTGCTTACCTTCACTTCACATGCATGTATATGTGTTTTTCACATGCATGCAACACCCTTCTCCTTTTCTAGCAAATCTATCTGGTCTGTATATGTTGTAGTCCAGTGTTGCTATTTCAATATCCTCAATGTAGTTTTCACAGCATCATAGTTTTCTTAGGCATATGATATCTACGTTAGTTTTTAGAGCTAAATTTTGCAAGTATTGTAATTTGCAAACTGCATGGTCAGTGTACAGGGCCGGGGCCAGCCAGTGGTTCCCAAACTTTGCGGCCCGCGGCACACTTCTGCTACTTCAGGGGACACTAATATGCCGCGTCACACCCTTTCGGAGTCACTGGTACAGGCCTTGTATATTTGTATATAATACATTCATAGGGTTACTAACCTTCGTGCTCGGTTTTCCTGGATAACGGTAATTTTCTGGTTTATGTTGTCGGTTCCTGTTTGGTGTTATTGGATGGACCGTCGCATTTGCGTGTACTGGGGCTGCAGCCCTTGACACCATTGTGGATGGTGTTGGACTGGAGGGTGGTGTATGTATTGCTCGGGTACATATGTCTGCGGAGTTCGGTCTTTTCTTATTAAAAGGGACAATTGTTCACTTATCGTTCTCACTTCTAAAAAATGTACTTCCTTGGCCCTGTTGTTACTTCTTTTATTTGGGGTTTGAGCCGTTATTTCTCTTCCTCTTCTTTGAGTACCCTTACTGTGAAAATACGGGCACTCCATATTTAGAAATTTTTTCTCGCAAGGCCTAATTGACTGTCCGCACATGAAAGGATGGAAATAGTAGCAGTTTGTTCTGTACCCGCAGCTTACACGCTTCATCATGTAGGAACATTTTTTAAGGCGATTATACAGTATATGCATCCGGAGCCATATTTACACTAACCTGGTTTGTAATATTCGCGTGTGACCCGTCTTTTAGATTCCTTATAAGTCCTGTGGTATTCAGTTTCTTTCTTTTGTTTTAGCACCACTTCTCTACTCAGTGTTTTTTTAACCTTTAGTGCGCTTTCGTTTTTATTCATAATGTTTTTATTTTGCGCGGGAGCCAGGAGGTGAGTTCCCTCGGTGACTTGAGTCCATTTTCGTTTGTGTAGGCGTTCTCTGTCGTTTCCTGCCTTTTTGTTGGTAAACTTGTAATCGTTTCTACCACTGTAACATTCTCCACTCCCATTTTTACTAAAAGTACTTCTCTGTTGTTTTACATGCGTTTGACGCACACGAAGCCATAAAAGCCAATGAGTTTGTTTTTTGTTCTATTCATCATTTTCTTGTCCTTTATATATATATATATATATATATATATATATATATATATATATATATATATATATCAGTGATGAGGCCCAAACACTGGCACAGCATTCAGGCCAGAATAATGCGGCCCATTGTGCTTAGGCCCTACTTCTGGATTATTATTAAGCAGTACCATCTGGATTTGATCTCCCCGACCTCATTGTCTTCATTTCACTTATTGGAAAAAGAGAAATGGACGGTGTTACCCAATTACCCGAAGGTGATATATATATATATATATATATATATATATATATATGTGTGTGTGTGTGTGTGTGTGTGGAATAACATGCATGAGCACGCGTGGTTTTTGTATGAAACAAAATTGACGCCACCAGGATTCGAACCCGGAACCTGAAGGGTTCAGGGTCTTCCGGCGGCTGTCTCTATTGACCCGTTTGTGGAGGAGTGGCAAAATTTTCAATGCATCAACAGATGGGTGTTACGTGAACGTTTTGCGACGAAGAGTTTCGTTCCCAAATGAGTTTCGCAAACAAGGATCCTACGCAATGCAATGCTACCCACAATAATTAATGTTAGTCTTGGTAGCGTGATTAACCATATGTTTATCTTTGTATAATTATTAACTTAGCATTAAAACTAAGGAATCGGATGTACCGTATATAATTTATCACTTTACTAATGTTGTGTAGGCTGACAATTATGGATCATTCAGTACTGTGTCACTGTGACTATACTCGTATATAGAAATCAAAATATAACTACAACTGATGATATTACGAGTAAACACGAAAACATTTTAAGTTTTATTCCTATGTTCACATGTTAAAAATAATGGATCAATCCCAGAATAGGCACCTGAAATAATTTTTAGGTGCTTAATCTGGGATTGAGGCAAAACACAGGTGCTTAATCTGGGATTGAGGAGAAAAAAATATAAACAGTTTTTAGATATAATTTCATTGTTTTTATCAATATTTGAAAAAATCAACTCTAACCTAACCTAACCTAACCTAACCTAATCTTTTGCTATATCTTCTGCTTTTTTGGTTAACAGGTGTGCATACACAAAATATAGAATCTTATTGAAACAAGCATAAATCAATAATCAAAACCATGAGAGGATGTCGTCGTGAATTATTAGAAACATATCTATACCAATTTATGTGGCAAGATAGATTTGCTTCAGATGGATTCAGAAACATTCGGGTTCATATTGCAGGAATTTATAATATCTAAAATTTTTCTTTATTCATTAAACCACTTTAAACCTTTTATAACTTTGCCTTTATTACATTTGTAATAAACTTTGTATAAACAATAAATTTTGTAATCATCAGGTTTTTTTTATTTAATTCCTTGCAAGGTGCCTATTCTGGGATTGAGGTTGAACGCAGGTGCTTCATCTGGGATTGAGGTACATCAGGTGCCTATTCTGGGATTGACCCAAAATAATCTTATGTTACGTTATATAACATTAGTATACGAGTAAATTGCTGTTTGAACACTCTTTGTTTTTTAGCCCCTACCTCATAAGATTACAGAAAACAACTTTTGTTTTTATCCATCCCATCACTCTTCTCCAGAATTAGGCAATCATTTTTTGGACCAATATGTATACTGTATATAAGTTCAAATATAGCTCATTCTATGAAGTAGAAAGCCTCATTTCTTGCCTGTTAAAACGATAACTTGTTTGTTTTTTATTAATTTTTTGATTTCCTGTTTCAGATTCTATAACTGTGCAAAGTCACGGATTCACGGATTTACTTCACCAACAATGTCTAAGTCCCGTTCTTGCCAGAACCACCCAGATTTGTTTTGTTATATATGTGGTAATTTCCAATCAGTAAAGCGAAGGCAGAATATTACAGTATTTGTAAGAAAATCATATCTCGCTTATTTCGGTTTAAAGCTTGGTGATCAGGATAAGTGATGGGCTGCGCATAGTGCAGTGGTCGGCAACCTCTGACCCGCGGGTCATTTGTAGTACCGTATATAGTCTGTATATATAAAATAATAAATATTATTACATGAAGAGTGTTTTTTACTTAAAAATGTCCTAAAAATAGGGTATGTTGATTTAAATTTTGAACGCTGACCCATTATCAAATTACCAATAAACCAAATTGACCCAATTTCAAAAAAGGTTGCCTACCACTGGCATAATGTATGCCGATTATGTGTGGAGAATTTGAGGCAATAGGTTCAAGGCAAAAGGAAGTCCTTACCTTTTGGTATACCTATGGTTTAACGCGAGTCCAAAGATCATACCCAAGACTGTTATTTCTGTTTGTGTAATATCAAGGGATTCAGCTCCAAGAATAAATCATCTATTGTTTATCCATCATTGCCATCTGCCATCCGTCCTATTCCACACAGTGATGATGTTCCCATTCCTGCATGCCCCAAAGAACTTGATAAATTTCTGAATCTGATACAGAACTTAGCGATCACAGTGACTTTGAAATTGACGATAAGAGTTCTAAAGACCCACAGTTATTCATTCAGGCAGAACTGAGTGATCTTGTACGAGATCTTGACCTACCGAAAGATGCTGCCCAATTCTTGGGATCTAGGCTGAGTGGAAGAAATTTACTGGCTGCTGGAACTTCATATTCCTGGTGTAGGAGCAGAGAACAAGAATTTGTTTAATTCTTCTCTATGGGTGGTTCTCTCGTATTCTGTATTGACATACCTGGTCTTATGAATACTATGGGCACAGACTATAATCCAAAAGAGTGGAGATTGTTCACTGACAGTTCAAAGTTAAGTCTAAAAACTGTTTTGCTGCATAATGGCAATCAAGTGGTATCCATCCCCAGTGGCCACTCTGTCCACAGGAAAGAAAATTATAACATGAAATTTCTTCTAGATAAAATAAAATATAGTGACCATAACTGGATCATTTTGTAGAGATTTGAAGGTGATATCCATGCTTCTTGGCTAACAGTCTCGATATGCAAAGATGCCTTGCTTCATATGTGAGTAGGACAGCAGAGCAAAGGCTGATCATTGGAAAAAGAAGGATTGTCCCCAAAGAACTAACTTAATACCAGGCAGCAAAAATTTTATCAACGAACCTGTTGTGACACCTGCAAAAGTGTTGCTACCACCACCATTACACATTAAACTAGGGCTAATGAAGCAATTCGTAAAGGCTTTGGATAGAGATGGCAACTGTTTCAAATACATTTCTGAGCAATTCTTTCCTCAAAGTGAAGAGAAAATAAAAGCTGGGGTGTTCGATGGCCCTCAAATACGGAAACTAATGAAAGATGACAACTGTCTTGATTCACTGTCAAATGTGGAAAAAGCAGTTTGGATATCATTCAAAAATGTTGTTGAAAATTTTCTAGGAAACCATAAAGCCAAAGACTATGGAACAATTAGTAGCCACAGGTTGAAATGCTATGAAAAACTTGGTTGCAACATGAGTGTAAAAGTGCATTTCCTTCACAGCCACTTGGAGTACTGCCGTGAGAACCTTGGAGCGGTTAGTGAAGAGCAAGGTGAAAGGTTCCATCAAGACATAAAAGACATAGAAAAACGATATGAAGGAAGATGGAATGTCAGTATGATGGCTGACTACTGTTGGTGTTTGAAGAGAGATGTTTCCGAACCAAATTTCAAAAAGACATCTAAAAAGACGAAATTCTCCGAAATTTGATGATGTATATAACCAAAGAAAAGTAATCTAAAGTGATTCTTTCTGTGACTTTTATTGTATTACTGTTATTTTACTCAGATTTAAATAAATAAAGTTCTTTTGGTGTGAAGTTGAAAGATTTTAATTTATTCCTAAATGTTTCATCTAATATTATATTTATATATATGGGAATATATGGTAATAACAGGAAAAGTAGGGAAATGGATATATAAATTCCTTAGTGAGCGGCGGCAAGTCGTTACAGTACAAGGAGCATCTTTATCAGAATCAGAGGTCCTCAGCTCAATACCACAAGGAACAGTATTAGCTCCACTATTCTTCATAATCATGCTAACTGACATAGATGAGGACGTTACCAGAGACAGCACAGTAACATCCTTTGCCAATGACACAAAGATCAGTAGAAAAATAAGAAACCCAGAAGATATAGGATCTCTACAAACCGACATAAACAGAATCTACAAGTGGATCTACAAGGTACGGAAAAAGAGAAGACCTAAAATCCATGGAATATTATACCGCAAATGGACAGGAAATTCAGAGAAATTCTAAAGCAAAATATTTAGGGGTTGTAATGACAGATGATGCGAAATTTGAAACACAAAATAAGATAGCAGTAGACAGAGCAAAGAGAATAACTGGACAGATATTGAGAACCTTTAAACGAAGAGATAGGAATGTAATGATTCCTCTACTGAAAACTCTGATTATACCCAAATTGGAATACTGTTCGGTCTTAACATCTCCATATAAAAAAGAAGACATTAGACAGCTAGAAGGGATCCAGAGAAGCTTCACAGCCAAGATCAAGGGGTGCAAAGAACTAAACTACTGGGAAAAGTTACGCAAACTAGACCTATATTCACTGGAAAGGAGAAAAGAGACACACACCATTATTTACACTTGGAAAAGAATGGAGGAACTAGTCCCTAATCTTACTCTGAACCCTATAACTCCCCAAACAACGGTGGAAAGTAAAAACGGTAGACTGTGTCGTATTCCCAAATTAAAGGCGAGACAGGGAACACCCTTAACCCTGAAAGAAAATAGTTTTGTTGTGAGAGGACCAAAACTGTTTAATCAACTGCCCAAAGACCTAAGAAACACGAAGGGAGTTGCAGTGGACATCTTCAAAAGAAGATTAGACGCCTGGCTCAAAACAATCCCCGATGAGCAGGGCGTACCTGGCTATGTGAGGTAGAGAGCACAAGAAACCAACTCACTACTTCACCAGGCCAACGCGAGAAGAGGGGCGACAAGCTTGACCTTCGTGAAATGAGGAATCATCGCGCGGAACCTTTGGAAGGTTGTAAGGTAAGGTATAATGCTTATAAAATCAGAAAGTTTTAGTATTGATTTTGTGAGAAAATCTGATGTGATAGCAAAACATCTGATTTGGAATCAGCACCCCCAAATTGTATTATTCCACCTATTTTTAAAGAAAAAACAATTTTTTTTAATTTGTATACTGATGTAATTGATCGGAAAGTGTAAAAGCCTAAGGATGAAGAAATTTACCTCGCGTGGGGGAGAATTAAAAGGAATTTAGCAACTGAATTCCATGTTCAATATAGGCGCACTTCAGGGTTTTTTTTAAGTAACTTTTAGAACTACATATTTCATAGGCCACAGATAGATGAAAAATAACTTATCCTGCACTATCCAGTATCCTACTCACTCATCAATGCAACTCACTTACTGATCAATCCTACTCACTTACATGTGTTTTCAATAAAAAAAATTTGTGAACATAAATTTGAAGAAACTGCGGAGGCGGTATAGCACACCTTATCTCTTAGAAGCTGTTTTAGAAAGAGAGTATATGTGATCTTTCCTAGAAAGCTCATGAGAAAAGGAAACGCCAAGAGAAAGGATTGAGTTGTGTGTTGTTGAAGGTAAGGGAATAGTCGTGTGGAAGATTGTGACGAGTAGACAGATGGAGGAACTGAGTTTTTGAGGCATTGAAAGCCACAAGGTTTTCTCTGCCCCAATCAGATCGACAGATCTACAGGAGCTAAGATTAACAAAGACCCTAAGATCCACTCTAAGGTTAGCTTGAGAGAAAGAAGCGAGTAGGGGGTCAAAAGAAGAGAATAAGGGGTTAAGTAAGAGCATTTTTAAATGCCTATCTAAACGGTTTTTAAACATATTAACACTGGTAGAGTTCCCGACGGACGCGGGAAGATTATTCCATTTATCAATTACTTTAAACGTAAAAAAGTTTTTGGCAATGTTAGTAATGAGACGTCTGCCACGTAATTCAAATCCGTTATTTCGAGTATTGTTATTATCAAAAATGAAGAATTCGTCAAAATTTACGTTATCGATTTTATTAACGATTTTGAAAACTTCAATAAGCTCTCCCCTTAATCTCTAGTTTCGAGTGAATGCAAGTCTAACTCTTTACTTTTATCTTCGTAAGACTTGTTGCGTAGTGACGGAATTAGTTTCGTGGCGCGTCGCTGAACCCTTTCCAACCTTTCAATATCCTCACGCAAATATGGGCAAAACTGAACGGCATATTCTAAGTGAGGCCTGACTAGGGATTTGTAAAGGGGCAATATAATATTCTTCGATTTAAATTCGAAATTACGCGCTATGAAGCCTAACATCCTACTAGCTTTTTAAATCCTTAGATACGCGTATGCCTAAATCTACTTCCTCGTCAACGCTCGCTAACTGTCTATCATCCATCGTGTACGTGTAATTGTTGTTACGAGAACCTATATGCAAAACTTTACATTTGTCAACGTTAAATTGCATCTGCCACTTATCCGTCTACTCCATAATCCTATTTACATCGTCTTGGAGCCTATTTCTATTGTCCACGTTAAGAATTTTACCGCCTATTTTAGTATCGTCCGCGAATTTTGACACGTTACTGGTCAAACCCACATCTATGTTGTTAATGTAGATTACGAATAGCAATGGGCCTAACAGTGAACCCTGAGGAACACCGTTACCTACATCCAACCACCCCGATTCCCTACCATTAACAACAACCCTCTGTTTCCCGGCCCGAAGTCATTCCTCTAACCAGTTAGCTACCTGACATAGCTAAGAATAGATATATCAGAAAGATCAGAATTATGGAAAACTGATACGTGTGGGTAGTTGGGAGGTAACGAAAATGGTCCACTGAGTAGGTAGGTAGTTAATCTAACAATTATTAAACTCCTTTTATGTCAATAACTGGGTGGATGAAACCAATTGGTTGCTCACCAGAGTTATTCTCCACACTAGTTGTTGTTGTTGTTGTTTAGCCGATCAGCCCACCCTGATCGAGCAAGCCGGCGGCACTCAGGTAACCGATCGCCCTCTCCGGAGTGGACCAGAGGTTCAGCGCACTAGTGATGTTGTGTTGTGTTCGTTGTTGTGCTAGAGCGGTACAGTCTCTCATAATGTGTTCAATTGTTTGTGGTGTGTCCTGGCACAGGTGGCAGGTGTCGTCTATGGAGTTGTCTAGTCTGTGTCTATATGTCCGTAAGTTGGGGTGATGTCCACATCGGAATCGTGCTAAGTTAACTCGATCCGATCTGCTCAGGCTGATCTCTGACCTGTTAATGGGTGGCGGCTTCGCACCTAGGACCGCATTCGGACCGAGTCGTGTCAGTGCTTTGTGGGTTAGGTGTGTGTGTGTGTGTATGTGTTTTCTGTACTGTGTGATGTCTGTGGGGCGTGGTATGGAATGGAGTATTTGGTTATAATGTCTCTCTGGTGTTACCTTAATGGCGCGAGGTGTTGGTGCATGATTGTACATGTAGTGGCAAGGGTGTTGTGGGCAGTGGTGGGCACCGTTAACCAAACCGTTAACTTCGATAACGATAATCCGTTAACCCCAATTTTTAACTCCGATAACGATAATCCGATAATTTTACTACAAAGTTAACGGAAGTTAACGATAATCCGTTAACGATAACTATTTCTTTACTAACATTTAAAAAAAATCAAGGAAAAAAGCTTTAAAACCCATAGAAAATGTTTATTTATGCAAAATCCAACAATAAATAGGTATTTAACTGTATTTTTATCAAGTTTTGCAACTTTTTTGCTTAACTTTTTTTTTTATTTTTAATAAAAAATGTACTGATTACATGTTTTGAAACCCTTGTAACCACTAACCATTAACTAAATTTTAATTTACCAGAGAATTATTATGGCGGGAACTGAAAGGTAAAATTAAATTTTAGGCACATTTATTAAAGACTATGACACAATGTGCTGGTTGCCCTTCAAAAAGACCAACTTCTCAAAGTTAGGCCCAACTGCCAGTCTTGACCTCTTGGGCCTCAGGATGTCCTTGCCGAGAGAGAAGAGCCGTTCCACTGCGGCAGAGGACGGAATTGGCAGACTGAAGTTATGGCGGTTTGAATTCATTGGCGGAGCGGTGATCTTCCGTGAATGACTCCTCGCAGTTAAAGTGTTAACGGACTTTAACAGACTAAATATCGAGTTATCGGAAGTTAACTGGTCCGATAACGATAAATGGAAATTAACTTCCGTTAATAGTCCGTTAAAAAAAGTTAACTTCGTTAATTAACTGTTATCGGATTAACGCTTTAGTGCCCAACACTGGTTGTGGGTTAGTTGTCGCTGCTGCCATGAATTGTGTTCCCCTCATGTCTAAATGTTCCCTAACTTTCAGTATTTTTGTTTCTGTGTGCAGGTGTTCTATTGGTGTTGTTTGAGTGCATCCTGTAATGATACAAAGTGCGCTGTTTTGTATTGTCTGTAAGGTGTTTATGTGTGTGTTTGAGATAATGGGTGCCCAGCATGGGCTAGCATAGTCCATAACTGAGCGAATATATTGTTTGTATATTAATGATGTTGTTTCCTGCTGGTGTCCAAAGTTTGTGCCTGTTAGTACCCTAAGCGTGTTAAGTCTTGACGTACATTTGTTTTTAATGTCCTGAATGTGGTTTGCAAAAGATAATGATGTGTTTGTTGAATGTGACTCCAAGTATTTTGATCCTGTGAGTGTGTGGAATGTTGATGTTGTTTAGTGTAAGCTGTGGAATTACCTGGTGTTCTTTTGTGTTGCTTGTAAGCAAGGTGATGGTTTCCCGGGTGGTACCTCAATAGCTAGAACAACGTGAAAA
Source organism: Bathynomus jamesi (assembly GCA_023014485.1). Lineage (NCBI taxonomy): Eukaryota > Metazoa > Arthropoda > Malacostraca > Isopoda > Cirolanidae > Bathynomus > Bathynomus jamesi. The sequence goes on along the minus strand of JAJOZX010000467.1, from coordinate 442,318 downwards.
AAGTGTTAGCAGCTGACGAGGAAGCTTCTAACAGTGGCTGCATCCTCCAGCGCGGGACACGTCAACACGAAGAAGAGGCGACGTCAAACCAAAACATCAACGCGCTGGTTGCCAAACTTCCTCAAATCTCCGTGCAGCGGGCTGTCTACGGTTGGCCAGACTGGCAGTCGATGGCCTGTTGCGTGGCACGGTCAGAGTGCCGATCGGCTCCCGGGGCCGGACCTATTCTCCACACTAGTATTTATATACTGTGTGATAGCGCGTGCTCGGTAGTAAACATACACTACCAATCAACCAACAAAACAAAAAGGACGCTGGTGGAAAAAGCCGGGAAAAGAACAGAAGGAACTGGTGGGAAGAACGGCATGGCGGACGAAGGGGTTTGAAGAAAATAAAAGATCTCCACCAGCAAGTGCGCTCTCAAAAATTGAGCAAAGAGAAGAGGGACTCCAGGAGGAAGAAATTAGCACGACTGTCTAATAACACTCAGTAATTGAACCACTGTTTCTGAACCCCAGTTTGGGGAATAACATATAAACTAGGTCCAGTTAAATTAGGCCTACATTGTGGTCTAAGACCTAGCATCAACTCATAGCTTAACAAAGGCTAAGGTAAATTACCCTAACCTAATTTGGTGAGGAATCCTACTGTGGACCTCAATTTACTCTGCCCACTCTGTTCAGCTTTGTCAGGAGAAGAGACGGCACCTGTGCCTTCGGAATGTAAAAGAGGAGGGAAAGAAGAGGAAGTAAAGTTGTTGAAAAGGTTCTTAGCTACATGCCAGAAAAAGCGAGATGAATTAGAATTGGATAGATTTTCACATTTTTGTCGGAAAGACTCCTCTCTGTTGCGGATAGCATTAAAACAAGTAAAGTTAAACCAAAGATTTTTTGCATTAGTAAGAGGAATAGAATATAGAATGTACGCCTCCATGCCCGTGAGAATCACCTCCATGATGCGCTCAGCACACTCGGAAAGGCCCTGGCCACGGAAGCAGTAATCATTCCATGGGAAATCACAGAATACTGCCTAAGGGCCTCCCAATTAGCGGCGCCGAAGCGCAAAAGGCGCCTTCTCTTGGGAGGATCCAAAAGTCGAATTGGAGAGAGAGGACAGGAAACAGATATAAGATTGTGGTCGGATGAGCTCAACGGAGAAAAAAGTTTCACAGAGTAAGAAGAAGGATGAGAGGTAAGAAATAAATCCAGAATATTGGGTCTATCTCCAAGGCGATCGGGGATACAAGTAGGATGCTGTACAATCTGCTTCAGGTCATTTAAGATCGAAAAGTTATAAGCTAGTTCACCAGGTATGTCAGTTAAATGGGAGGAAAGGCAAAGGTGGTGGTGGTGAATATTGGAATCTCCTAAAATGGATATTTCAGTAAATGGTGAGCGGGAAAGAATGTATTCCACTTTGGAAGTGATGCAGTCAAAGAATTTTGGTTAGTCAGTAGAATTAGGAGAAAGGTAAACAGCGCAGATGTATTTAGTTTGAGATTGGCACGTAAGCCGTAGGCAGAGGGATAGAATTCGGAAGATTCGAGTTCGGGAATACGAGAACAAATTAGATCATTGCGTACATATACACAACATCCACCTTTGGAGTGAAATTGAGTACTTTATGGGCTAACATACCTTAAATTAAACTTCACAGCAGGTGGCACTTTGTCTGTGAGATCGTTTTCATATGCACGGCGGCGACTGTATGATACGTTATTGCTGGAATAATATTCTACATATCAACTGGAAAGAGCTGATTTAACTTTAATTTATGATAACTGCTCTACAGTATTTCTGATTTAGTAAAGCATACAAAATACATATTTGAATTGCACACATTTTCCTACAGAACTGCACAATTTTTTAGAACTGTACATTTTGTGTAGAACTGCACATTAAAAAAAACCTTGGCCCACTTATCCTACGGCCTTCAGTAAGATAAAATTGTTTTAGCAAAATGAAAAAGGAGCGCCGACAAGATCTTTCTCTCGCTCTCGACCACCCTCTCTCGATCTTCGCTCGATCTCTCTCTCGTTTCCTTCTCAATTCTCAAACTCCCGTCTCGTCTGCGCTGCGCTTTCTGTTTTATAGCGCCTCTCAGGGTTGTAAATTTTCAGTTTTCATTACGCGTCCAGTCAAAGTTTTTTAGCACACTTTCCTAAAACTTAGAGAAACCTTTTAGATGCATCATATTAAAGTGTTTAATTAATCCTAACTGTTTTATATTATTTAAGTACCTACATGAACATATTACGGCCTATCTTTAATTAGAATTATTAGAATTCATGAGATTGATTATTTTTGGCGCTGCCACGTTGTTCACTCAACATATTGAATGAAATTATAGGCACATTCTGACATTAATAATATTAAAGAACATTGAGGACTTCAAATTAGCTAACGTCACGCCTATTTTTAAAAAAGGCGACCGCGCAGTAGCTAGTAATTACACTGGTCAACACTAATTTTATTGCCAATCATATTAGAGTGATTTTGGGGTAACTTTGTGGTGCTGATTCCGAATATGACATCGGTTTTGCTAGATTGGCTCTAATTTATGAGATAATTGGTACCCCATTGAAACACGTGAAAATGCAAAAAATTTAATGTTCAGGCGGAGCCTACTTACAAATCACATTGAAATTGTCTCAAATCATACAAAAGTAAACACATGAAATACATAATGGCATTTTATTCGGTCTCACCATCTAGAATGTTCCGGTAGTTTCCCATATGCACGCGTTATGGTTACGTTTCCTATTAATTGAGGGTATTCATTATCTCAAGAACTAGAGCCAAATCGGAAAAACTACTTTCATTTTGGAATTCAGCAACACCCAAAATACCCTAAATTCGTACAAATTTCCTTGGCAACGAAAAAAAAAAGTTTTTTTGTTGACCTGTGTTATAGGCCCGTTAGCTTAACGCCAATTGTCGGTAAACTTTTGGAATCCGTAGTTAGAGATCGTATCATCGATCACTTAGAAAGTAGAGATTTGATTAATAGTAGTCAGCATGGGTTTCGACGCCATAGGTCTTGTTTAACTAATTTGTTAGAATTTTATAACGAAATAGTGGGCGAATACGATAGGCATAGAGGGGCTGACGTTATTTATTTAGATTTTAAAAAGGCGTTCGATACAGTTCCGCATAGGAGATTAATTGCGAAGGTTAAAGCGCACGGTATACGCGGTCAGGTAGCTAACTGGTTAGAAGAATGGCTTCGTGCTAGGAAGCAGAGGGTGGTAGTTAATGGTAGTGAATCGGGGTGGTTGGATGTAGGTAGCGGTGTCCCACAGGGTTCAGTGTTAGGCCCATTGCTATTCGCAATTTACGACATAGATGTAGGATGACTAGTAACGTGTCAAAATTCGCGGACGATACTAAAATAGGCGGTAAGCTTGTTAACGAGGACGATAGAAATAGGCTCCAAGACGATGTAAATAGGATTATGGAGTGGACGGATAAGTGGCAGATGCAATTTAACGTAGACAAATGTAAAGTTTTGCATGTAGGTTCTCGTAACAATAATTACACGTACACGATGGATGATAGGGAGTTGGCGAGCGTTGATGAGGAAGTAGATTTAGGCGTACGCGTATCTAAGGATTTAAAGGTTAGGAACCAGTGCCTGGAGTCTTGCGCAAAAGCTAATAGGATGTTAGGCTTCATAGCGCGTAATTTCGAATTTAAATCGAAGGATATTATATTGCCCCTTTACAAGGCCCTAGTCAGGCCTCATTTAGAATATGCCGTTCAGTTTTGGTGCCCGTACTTGCGTGAGGATACTGATAGGTTAGAAAGGGTTCAGCGTCGTGCCACGAAACTAATTCCGTCATTGCGCAACAAGCCTTATGAACCTAGGATTAAAGAGTTAGACCTGTATTCACTCGAAACTAGGAGATTAAGGGGGGAGCTTATTGAAGTTTTCAAAATCGTTAATAACATCGATAACGTAAATTTTGACAAATTGTTCACTTTCGATAATAGTAATACTCGTAATAACGGATTTAAGTTGCGTGGCAGACGTTTCATTACTAATATCGCTAAAAACTTTTTTACGTTTAAAGTAATTGATAAATGGAATAATCTTCCCGCGCCCGTCGTGAACTCTACCAGCGTTAATGTGTTTAAGAACCGTCTTGACAGACATTTTAAAAATATCAACGTTGTTTAAAATTAAAAAAAAACAATTAGCAACAGGAGCTCTGGGGTTGGTGGTCGAGGATGAGTCTGTTGACGATTAATGCCAGCTTGTGACATGCCAGAGTGTGATGCTAGCAATAAAATTATTAAAAAAAAAAAAAAATTAGACTAACACGAACGTAGATGTAGCTCGTAGCGTAAACTAACCCACCTTTTGTTTAACTTTACCTACTTTTTTTTTTTCTTATCTTCTTACTTTGCATGTCTGTAACTCTTCTTGCATGTTTATAGTTTGCATGGTATGACAGTGAGTTAAGACTGTGTTTGCATGGTTTGTAAGCGTTCTTATTTTACTTCTTTTCATCTTTCACCCCTTTCCTATTCTCTTCGACTATTTTTCCGACTTGTCGGCAGTGGCCGGCGGATGATGATGGTGAGTCTTTTTTCTCTTTTTCTGAATGAATGTTAACCCACGAGTGATAGGTGTTGTTACTTACTTAACCCCTTATTCTCTTCCCTTAACCCCCTACTCTTTCCTTTCTCTCGGGCTAACCTTAGAGTGGATCTTAGGGTCTTTGTTAGCCTTAGCTTCTGTAGATCTGTAGATCTAAAGTGACAATGGCACATGCACAGTTTAACCTTTCAACCTTTCAAAGGTTCTGTCCGATGATTCCTCATTTCACGAAGTTCAAGCTTGTCGCCCCTCCTTTCGAGTTGGCCTCACATAGCCAGGTACCCCCTGCTCATCAGGGATTGTTCTGAGCCAGGCGTCTAATCTTCTTTTGAAGATGTCCACCGCAACACCATTCGTGTTCCTTAGGTCTTTGGGCAGCTGATTAAACAGTCTTGGTCCTCTCACAACAAAACTATTTTCTTTCAGGGTTAAGGATGTTCCCTGTCTAGCCTTTAATTTGGAAACACGACACAGTCTTCCATTTCTACTTTCCATTGTTGTTTGGGGAGTTACAGGGTTCAGAGTAAGATTAGGGACTAGTTTCTCCATTATTTTCCAAGTGTAAATAATGGTGTATCTCTCTCTCCTCCTTTCCAGTGAATATAGGTTTAATTCGCGTAACCTTTCCCAGTAGTTTAGTTCTTTGCACCCATTGATCTTGGCTGTGAAGCTTCTCTGAATCCCTTCTAGCTGTCTAATGTCTTCTTTTTTATATGGGGATGTTAAGACCGAACAGTATTCCAATTTGGGTATGATCAGTGTTTCCAGTAGAAGAATCGTTATATTCCTTTCCCTTCGTTTAAAGGATCTCAGTAACTGCCCAGTTATTCTCTTTGCTCTGTTTACTGCTATCTTATTTTGTGTTTCAAATTTCGCATCATCACTCATTACAACCCCTAAATCTTTTGCTTTAGAATTTCTCTGAATTTCCTGTCCATTTGCGGTATAATATTCCATGGATTTTAGGTCTTCTCTTTTTCCGTACCTTAACAGCTGAAATTTCTGTGTTAAACTTCATATTGTTGTCTTCCGTCCACTTGTAAATTCTGTTCATGTCAGTTTGTAGAGATCCTATATCTTCTGGGTTTCTTATTTTTCTTCTGATCTTTGTGTCGTCGCCAAAGGATGTTACTGTGCTGTCTCTGGTAACGTCCTCATCTATGTCAGTTAGCATGATTATGAAGAGTAGTGGAGCTAATACTGTTCCCTGTGGTACTGAGCTGAGGACCTCTGATTCTGATGAAGATACTCCTTTTACTGTAACGACTTGCCGCCGCTCACTAAGGAAATTATATATCCATTTCCCTACTTTTCCTGTTATTCCCATATATTTCAGTTTATGTATTATGATTCCATGGTCACACTCGTCGAACGCTTTAGCAAAGTCTGTGTATATTACTTCATAGTTTTCATTGCTTTCAAGCGCATCAATAATGTTGTAATGTTCCATTACTTGTGATAGGCATGATCTGCCTGACCGAAACCCATGTTGGTTATCATTGAAATTTTTCTGATTTGTCAAAAAGTCATAGATTTCCTGTCTAACTATTCTTTCAAATATTTTAGTGAGGTGAGACGTAAACGACATTGGCCTATAGTTTTTGGCCTCGGATCGATCTCCTCCTTTATATATTAGGACTATGTTTGCGCTTTTCAGGATGCCCGGTATTTCTCCCGTGTCTAGTGATCGTCTCTATATCCAGTATAGTGGCTCAGCGGCTGCATTCTTGCAGTTTTTGATCAGTGTGGCATTCCATTTATCCGGTCCTGCCGCTGAGTGTGCTTTTAGTTTCCCTATAGCTTGTGTAATATCATCCGTCGTAAAGTCGAAGTCCGTTATACTTTCCCCTTGTAGTTCTTCTTTAAAGAACGCGTTTCTATCGCATATCAGTTTGTCAGTTTTTGGGATAACCCAAATTCTATGTTATAATTAGTAGTAGTTACCTAAGGCAATCGACCTGTGCGAGGTACCTTGATATTTTTATTTTATGTCATTCAGTACTATTCATGTCAAAATTTTATTATATTCTGCTTAAGTTTAATTGTTAATAGTTATCACATTTTATAAAATTTTTGTCTCCCAAAAGAACCTCCTAAGTAGCGAACGCTACCACCACACTACAACAGGAGGGATTTGGATTAAATGCTACCATTGCCTAGAGTGCAGGAGGATTAACATTTAAGACCCTTGGACGCGAAAACGTTGTTTCCTCGGTTGTTAAAATATATGATAGGTTGTGTTAATTTTTATGCCGTCGTAGTATGGTGGCAGCGCTCGCGATTCCTCCTCATGAGGTCCCGGACTCGAACCTTGGTGGGGACAATTGTTTCATTATATATATATATATATATATATATAATATATATAGCACAAATAGGACAAGACAAGAGGACAGTCAAGAAAACGGAGTGAAACTGTCCCCCAATAAGGAGCAAAAAACAAAGGCCACGAGTAAATACGGGGAAGGAATTATATGCAGATATTATATAAAAGATAACTGCAGATTTAAAAGAGGACAATGTATATATGAACATCCCCCAATATGCAATTTCTTCTATAATAATGGTCATTGTAAATTTGGAGACAGATGTAAATTCTACCACCTGGATATTTGCAGGACTTACACAAAATATGGAACCTGCAAATTCGGGAAAAAATGCTATCAACATCTCCCGACGGACTCAAAGAACAAAGGAAAAAGTTTAAATGACAATAGGAATAACAGTAACAATAGGAACAACAATAGGAACACAATAAGCGAACAAGAAATTTTTTTCAACATCGCGGACACGTTACGGATGCTAAATGTCATCCACATACAGTTGACACAGCTGGAAACCCCCGAGCCAAACCGCTACCGGGCAAGAAGCTACCAGTACAAGTATGCAGAAACGGATCTCTCTCGGAGGATCATAGGGCAACGAATCAAGCGATTCGAAGGAAAACGAACTTGAAATGCTCAAGGGGCAATGAAAAACAGAGAACATAAAAATTGTCCTGGCTAATATTCAAGGAATAAGACCAAACCAATCACTCAATAAGGTTTCGTACGTGAAAGGATTTATGGACGAAAAAGGGCGGACATCGCATGCCTCACAGAAACTCATCTTAAGGATTGCCAAGGAAATTGTGAAAACTGCGAACATTGTATTGATAAGAAAGAGATAAATATAGAGGGCTTCAACTTACTAAGAGCGGATAGAACGACGAGACGTAAAGGTGGCTGTGCTATATATGTACAGGAAGGTCATATGACAGAGACGATAATAAGTAAATCAAACAGCTATGTGGAACTCCTAGCAGTGAAAATAGAAAAACTAAACGTGATAGAAATAGTCATCTATAGACCTCCAAGCACCCCAACCGAAAAATTCTCGGAGGCCATTGATGACATCAGAAAGCTAATAAAGGCCATAAACCCTCCAACCCCCATTTATAAAATACAAAAAGGTGGATAGGAATATATATATTCACCAGGACGAGGGGGGCACAAGAGAAGACCAGGAGCAAGCAAAAATGTTGATAGCTCTCACAAATGCGTTTATGCTGATACAGGAGATAACAGAAAATACTAGAAAAAATAACTGCCTGGATCTGGTATTCACGAATAACACGAACTTGATTGCTGATGTAAAAATAACCCCAACCATTATCTCAGACCACAACTTAATCGAGATATCAACAAATATGACGACAGCATTAAAAGACACTACACATATTGAGGAAAGAAGTAAATTCGGGGCCTTTAACTTAAACTCCAAGACTATAAATTGGGAAGCAATCAGATCGCACATGGCCCAAATAGAATGGAGGACAATTTTCGAGAATAAAACAACTGAAGAAATGCTAACAACCTTGGAAGAAAAAACGCTGAGAATTTTAGAAAAATATGCTCCGAAATCACAGCTAAAAGGAAAGAGGAGCTGGCAAGAGAGGCAAAAGAGGAGACTTTTCCGCGAAAGAAAGAGAGTGGAGGCGAAGTTAGGCAACTGCGGAGATAATGACAGGAAATCAATAAAAGAAAAACTGGAGAGTATCGATAGGGAAATACAAGCCCTGATTAAGGACCATACAGAGAGGGAAGAGGAAAAGGCGGTAGAAGCAATAACGGAAAATCCAAAATGCTTCTATAGCTATGCAAAAAGGAAAACAAAAACGCGCGCCGCTATTGGGCCCTTAAGGACGAGAAATAATGAACTAACCGACGATCCAAAAGAAATATCTGATACATTGAGAGCGCAATATGAATCAGTTTTCAGTACCCCAAAAAGTGACAAAGCGATACCTGACATAAATGCATTCTTTGAAGAGAAATTGCAAGGAGAGTATATAATAGACTTTGATTTTACCCCAGAAGATGTAGTGAGAGCTATAGGACAAATGAAACAACATTCAGCTTAGGGTCCGGACAATTGGAACGCATTATTGATTAAAAACTGTGAAAATGAAATAGCTACACCTTTATATTGGATATGGAGAAGATCCCTAGACACTGGGGAAATACCGAGCATCTTGAAAAGAGCAAACATTGTCCCTATATATAAAGGAGGGGACAGATCTCAAGCAAAGAACTATAGACCAGTGTCATTGACGTCCCACCTCACCAAAGTATTGTATTTGAAAGAATAGTTAGAGAGAAAATTTATGATTTCCTGGAGACACGGGAAAGATTCAACGAAAATCAGCATAGATTCCGATCAGGTAGATCATGCCTATCACAACTAATAGAACACTACAACAATATCCTAGATGCATTGGAAGGCAATGACAACTACGATGTTATATACACAGATTTTGCTAAAGCTTTCGACAAATGTGACCATGGTATAGCACATAAAATGAAATATATGGGAATAACAGGCAAAGTGGGAAAATGGATGTACAACTTCCTCAGAGAACGTCTGCAGGTCGTCAAAATTCAAGGTATATCATCATCAGAATCGGAAGTACGCAGCTCAGTACCACAAGGGACAGTACTGGCCCCACTCCTGTTCATTATCATGCTAACAGACATAGACAGCGGAGTAAACAGCAATAGTATAGTAACATCCTTTGCAGACGATACAAAGATCAGCAGAAAAATCAACAATGTACATGACGTGGAGACCTTGCAGAGGGACACGAACAAAATATACAAATGGTCAGAAGACAACAACATATCATTTAACACCGAGAAATTTCAGCTCCTGAGATATGGTCGAAAAGAAGAACTTAAACAGACTGCATATTATGCTCCAGAGAGACAGGAAATTCAGAGAAGCACGAAAGCGATTGATCTCGGGATAATAACGACAGATGATGCGAAATTCGAAACACAAAACCAGATAGCGATAAATAAAGCAAAAAGAGTCGCCGGACAGGTACTAAGAACGTTCAAGAGAAGGGACAGGACAGTAATGATTCCCTTGCTAAAAACACTGATTATACCAAAACTTGAATACTGCTCAGTTTTGACGTCCCCATATAAAAAGGAAGAAACTAATAAACTAGAAGAAACGCAAAGGCATTTCACAGCCAAGATTGATGGCTGCAAAGAACTCAACTACTGGAAAAGACTACGTAAACTAAATCTGTACTCCCTGGAAAGAAGAAGAGAGAGGTACACCATAATCTACAAATGGAAAATGATCGAAAAACTGGTACCAAACCTAAAACTAAACCCAATTACCATTCAAACAACACTGGAAAATAGGAAAGGCAGAATGTGTAGTGTTCCCAAATTAAAGGCCCGACAAGGGACCTCCTCAACCCTGAAGGAAAATAGCTTGGTTGTCAGGGGGTCAAAGTTGAAGTCTTCAAGAGAAGACTGGATGCCTGGCTCAGGGCGGTACCAGATGAGCCGGGCGTGCCTGGCTATGTACGGTGGAGAGCGCAAGAAAGCAACTCGCTTCTCCACCAAGCCAGACCTAGAGGCGGGGCCACCAGCTTGACCTCCGTGTGACAGAGACCAACGCACGAAACAACATAAGGTTCATAAGGTAAGGTGTATATATATATATATATATATATACACAGTATACCAGGTGTCCCCCAAAAATGTCCCTATTTCTAAATAAATATTCTAAATTAAAAAAAAGCAATCTACACACAAACTTGTGTAGGAAATGTTATTTAAAGACCTCCCGCAAAGTGATGTTTAATATGGCCGTGTCTAATATATGTTTGCTGTAATGTGATCGTAGCGTGTGAATTTTAATCATTGATAAATTTTTTGTTCAAGTAGCGTAGGCCTATACAAACTGGAAAGGACACTTATGGTAGCCAACAGTAAAAAATACGATTAATGGTTTTTATATTTAGCTTTATTCGTAATTGGCCCTTGGCCCCTCCTTCCTGCATAGAAAAAAAATTAGAGATAGTGTAAAATATTTTTCGTGTAGGTCTGTACTTAGGCCTACTCTGAAATTATTGAAATCTTGGCTGCTGCTTTCTTTATACAAATTACAAATCTCTTCGTGTTTTTGGATTTTTTTAATGAATACTGAAGTAAATGAAGTATATGAGAATGTTATTAGCGTTCTTTCAACTTGTATACAATCATTATTCAACATTAGAGTTCTTGTAAATCTTCGTCTTTCTTTAGAGAAAGTTTTTAAATTTTATTTCATCTTCAGAAATATTTAGTTTGTCCTATATTATACAAAAAAAATATGTAAAACCATTAGTTTGTACTGCATTGCGCTTGTCCGTCCGTTCGTCACGCTTTCGTGTCCGCGCTATAACTTTTGAACCGCTAAACTGTACAGTGGTGTAGTTGTTAGCAGTACTGACTACGAATCCATCGGCCCTGGTATCGAGACCCGGTGACGGCAGGCGGCGCGCAGCCAAACCCAGCTGTTCATCCTTTCACACAATAAAAAATTGGTTACTAGATATATAGGTACCTTGGGTAGCCTAGTGGTTAAGACGCTGGGCTGCTGATCGGAGAGGTCGTGAGATCGAGTCCGGGCGAGGACTTTGTAATTTCTGACTGCCCGTGGTGGAGAGTGGTTCGGATTCCGCGTTAAACTGCCGGTCTAAGGTGGAATGACAAGCTTTACCTTCGTCACAATGAGCAATTCAGGCGGTAGCAAACCAAATCAAGGTTAACCAAATGGTTCTTAACCCAAAATTGTGTCACCAAGCCATTTTGATTGGGTCATTAAATTGTCATTTATCATTTATTTACGTTATCACTAATCATTTTACCATCAATTATTTATTTTATTATCTATTACGAGTGCACTGTTTGAAGGCATGGGTCACTGAGCTAGCCCCGCGACCAGAATTTGGGTCGCAGCCTAAAACGGTTAAGAACCACTGCCTTAACATAAACTGATGAAACGCCACACACACACACACACACACACACACACACACACACATGTATCACGAGTAAGAATCAGGTCCTTGCACCAAAGACCAAAGTCACGAACAGAGTTCAGAAGTGAAATCGAGCTTTATCGTGTCTGTGCCACTTTTGAACCCCAGAACATAAATTGGCGAAACTTTATACGCATGTGCCTCATCACAGGACGATATGTCATGAGCAAGAATCAGGTCTCTGCGTCGAAGATTAGAGTCACAAAGAGAGGTCAAAGGTTAAGTGGAGGTCTACAGCATAACATTTGGGCCGCTCAACAAAAATGAATGAAGCTTCACACACACACACACACACACACACACACACATGATTGATCATAAGACACTGTGTTTTGAGCAAGACTCGGGTCCCCGCATTAAAGGTCAGTGTCACAAATAACGGTCAAAGGTCAGATGGAAGGCCATGCCATAACTTTATTGATAGAACTTCACACACACACACACACACACACACACACGGTTGATCATAAGATGATATATCTCGAACAAGACCCAGTTTCCTCCATCAAAGGTCACGGTCACAGATAGAGATCAAAGGTTGAGTGGAGGTCCACGCCATAACTTTTGAACTACTTAACATAAATTAATGAACCTTCACACACATATGGATCATCACAAGACGATGTATCGCGAAGAAGAATTAGGTCGTTGCATCAAAGGTCACGGTCACAAATAGAAGTCAAAGTCAAAAGGAGGTCCATGTCATACCTTTTGAACCGCTCTACATAAACTGATGAAACTTCACTTGGATCGTGCTCTTTTGAGCAACACTTACGTCCTTGCATTAAAAGTCAATGCCACAATTAATGGTCAAAGGTCATATGGAGGTCCATGCCATAATTTTTTAACTAAACATGAATGGATGAAACTTCATACACATGTGGATGATCATAAGACAATGTGTCTTAAGCAAGAATCAGATTCTTTCACCAAGGGTCAAGGTCACAAAATGAGGGGACATTGATCTCCTTCCGACATAGTTTTTGTTGTTGTTGATGCTGTTTTTTGGGAAGGAGGGGGTTGTTTAACTTCTTTCGTAATGGTAAAGGTTATGTGACCGAAGGGACCTACAGCTTTACGTGAAACCCGAGCGACGGGTCGCTACATTATCTGAACTCAGAGGATGATCTTCTATTCAAATATTACCAGATTTAACGTTGCTTAACTTTGCTGATCTACTGGGACCCGGTGTTTCAACATGGCCACACTTAGTCCTTGCTGCTGATTCCAGATGTTATTGCTTTTGCTGCTGCTGCTGCTGCTGCTTGCTGATGATAATTGTTGTTGATGTTGATGTTTGCTAATACTCATTGTTGTTGCTGCAGCTGTTTCTAATGATTATGACTGTCGCTGTTTGTTGATGGTTGTTGTAATGATTTTGCTGTCATTGCTGTTGATTTTGCTGATGCTGCTGTTGCTCATGATTTTGCTGCTATTGCTGTTGATGATTTTACTGATACTGTTGTTGCTCTTGATTTTGCTGCTGCGACTGCTTCTGTTTTTGGTGTTGCTTTTGCTGAAACTAGTGACGTTAGTATTTTAGAATTGGAAAGTAGTTTCCCTTCCCTGAACACTCTTTTTTTTTTTTTTCTTCATAGGTTCATGTAAATAAGGGGCTTTTTTTCACGAAGAAGAAATTGAGGTACAATAGTTATCTGAGTTTAAGCCTACATTTGAGATCTGAAGATAAGTGACATCGCGTTATTCGCAAGTGCTCTTCGCTGTTGGCATCACTTTGGGTGTTCAGTTTAGGTTTTACGGAGCCAAAAACTTTACTTTCATCGTTATATAATTTTTTAATCCGTTAATTATTTGAAATACAATATTTTTTTACTATTTATAATAAGTTCTTTATATCATTAGATTAGGCTTAAGAGGAAAAACTGCATTTATGCATTAACTGCGGGATTGATTATACTGTACAAGTATTGTCATTGCGAATGTGGCCAATAAATTGCTGAACAATATATTATACGACGCTTTTATGTAACTTTACAAAGTTTTATAAGTTGCGTATCGCGCTGTATTTATATCTATATCTGGTGAATATGTAATGATGGGGTTGTTCGTTGTTTAACTTTCTTCGCAACATCTGAGGTCATATCTGGACGCGGAGGGCAGTCCCCTATCCAACTACAACCCAAACCCAATGTCGCTTAACTTCGCTTATCGACGGGAAGTGGTGTTATGACATTGGCTACAACGTAGCCCTGGTGAATATGTAGTTTCGTGGCCACTAGTTTTTTGACATGGATCCCGATTGACGGAAAGATGATGCCGTCATCATGAGACCTTGGCCAATCATATTGATGACGTCATTAATAGTGATGTTTGTTCTTGGTAATATATATATGACTCAGCCTTAACACTTCTTGTTTTTCGTAATCTTATTAGATGGTACTTAGAAAAAAAACAGTTCTTAGCATGAATGTTAATGGAGTTAATGGAATAAAACCCATATGAAATCTACATTAAAATGGAAAATAAATATACCTTAAAACATTTAATGAACTTTTCTAACAACATCTGAAAAATAACTAAAAATACATTTTATATTTAACTTTATTTAAATACTAAATACTACTACTACTAATTATTATTATTATTATTATTATTATTAATATTATTTAGTATTATTTACATTTTTTCACGAATGATTTATTTTCTGTATTTGCAAATTCACCCTCCTGAAAAGCAGATATTATTAGGACAATAAATACGACGTCTTTTTTGATTTCTTTTCAAAAATATATGAAATGGAATATATATATATATATATGAGCAAAGAGAAATGATATATAAAATAAAAATTGCTTAAAATATACCTATAATATAGATATATAAAATAATATT